>PVLC010004437.1:38644-76258 GCA_004027655.1 Graphiurus murinus
CTCCCCTCTGGCCCCAACCAGCCGTGCTACTCCCCAGAGGAGGCCAGTGGTTCTGGGTGTAAGTAGTGACGAGCCCCCAAGTCGCATTGAAATGCTTGGTCTCGAGGTGCAGTGTAGACGAGAGTCATCTCTGGAAGACAAGCTCTGCTGGCTGAGGCGGTGAGAATCACGTGAGGTTTGCAGGTGGCAGGCAAGGTCTGGCAAACAGGTCTCTTCCTTCAGCCAAAGCGGGAAGGAAGAGGTGTGAGCGAATTCTCCATGATGTTGGCTGTGGCGTGTACTCAAGGAATCAGAGAAGCCAGTAAGACCCACCCCCCAGTACTGCCTACATAGACTGGGATGCAAAAACAAAGGAGGAGAAGGAAAGGGGACATTCTTTGCCAGGGAAAGCACACAAACCTCCAATTATCCAGACACTAACATGAATGGCAGAAATACAGTAGACCAGCTCAATGTGGTGTATTAAACCCATACACTTACTTCTTTTTTCCTACTCTAATTTCACTGAAATGACAGAAGGAATAAAAAAAGGCACAAATCCTCAAAGTCAAAGAATATGAGAGAAGCCAGGTGTGGTGGCACAGGTCTGTAATCCCAGTACTTGGGAAGCTAATACAGGAGGATCACAGATTCCAGGATAGTTTCAGCAAGTAGTGAGACTCATCAACCTACTGAGACCCCATTTCTAAATAAAATAAAATAGGGCTGGGGGATGCAGCTCAGAGGTAGAATGCCTCAAGGTTCAATCTCCAGTAGACACACACACACACACACACACACACACACACACACACACACACGAGAGAGAGAGAGAGAGAGACCTTTAGATACTGATATTTAAAGCCCCCCCCAAAGTGCCTAGGTCACCATGTGGGGTCCTGCCGTGAAGCCCACCCACCCACTGGCCCCACCCAGGCACCTCGACTGTTTAGAGTTTCACTTTTAGATGGAAAACCAGAGGCCATCAGCCATTCAAAAAGGTCTCCAAAAGGAAAGCTGGTGATCAGAACAAGCAATGGGGAGAAAGTAACTCTGAGGAAACACGAGTGAGAGGCGTAAGAAAATTTCAAAACAAAACAAAGCTGCACATGATTAAATGTCTGCAGAGAAATAAGAGAGCAGTCTACGTGGTATCTTCAGGGAGACAAGAGGTGATATAATCGAAGTGCTCCTGGAAACTTACAATATGATAAAAATTATATACTCAACAAATGAGTTGGGAGATAACATCAAGGTAGATGATGTGGAGGATAATTTCTTTTTTAAAAATTTTTAATGGGTGCATTGTAATCATACATCTTTGTGAGGTACAACCTGGTATAGGTAAAGGCATACATGCACACATTTCTCATTTAACCCTTCCCCAATTCCCACCCCACTCCCTCCTTCTCCCTCCTTCTCAAGGTCAGTTTAGTGATTGACTTTGATGTGTTCATGAAAGTACATCATGCTCATTAGGGTGTCCCCCCTCCCCCATCACCTTCTGTTAAGTCAAATTCTTTGTTCACCTAAGGATTCGTGGAGGATAATTTCTAAGAAATACAAGACAAAGCCAGAGATGGGAAAGAGGGAAGAAAAGATAGAAATTAAGAATCAGTTCCAGATGTCAGCATTTGACTGTTAGGAGTTCTGAAAAGAGACCATTAAGGAGAGAAAAAGATCACAGAAATAATACAAGAGAGAATTTCAGAACTACAGGACAGAAATCTTTGGATTTGAAGACCCACCGAGCCAAGACTGGGCTTGGTGGTGCACACTTGTAATCCCAGTAACTGGAAGGCTGAGGCACGAGGATCACAGGTTCACAGCCAGCCTCAGCAACTTATCTTATGAAAGTTGCAGTTTCACATAGTTAAACTTAATAAAAATTAAATAGATAGGTGACCATCATTATGCATAGTGCAGCAGAAAAACAAATACTGTATGACCTCACTTATATGTGGAATCTAAAAAAGTCAGACTCTTGGAAACAGGGGGCTGGAGGAGAGGGGTGTGTGGAGATCTTGCTGAAAGGGGAGAAAAATTCAGTTAGACAGGAGGAATAAGGTCAAGACATTTAGTTTACAACTTTGTGACTATAGTTAACTATAATGTATTTTGTTACTGAAAATTATTCGGAGAGTAGATTTTATTTATTTATTTATTTATTTATTTATTTATTTATTTATTTATTTTGCAGTACTGGGGATTGAACTCAGAGGCATTCTACCTCCATGGTATACCCCCAGCCCTATTTTTTATTCTTTATTTTGAAACCGAGTCTCACTAAGTTGCGGAGTGCCTCACTAGGTAGCTGAGGCTGGCCGCGAACCCGGATCCTCTGGTCTCAGCCTCCCAAATGCTGGGATTAAAAGCGTGCACCACCACGCCCGGCTGGAGAGTAGATTTTAAATGTTCGCACTACAAAAATGTTGACTATGTGAGGCAAAACATATGCCAATTAGTTCAATTTATTTATGTGTTTATTTTTTGTGGTACTGGGGATTGAACCCAGGGGCATCCTACCTTCATGGTACACCCCCAGCTCTTTTTTATTTTTTGTTTTGAAACAGGGTCTTGCTAGGTGGCTGCAAGTCTCACTAAGTTTCTGAGGCTAGCCTCAAACTTGAGATCCCCCTATCTGAGACCCCCAAGTACTGGGATTATAGGTATGCACTGTCACACCCAGCAATTATCTTAATCTAGCCACTCCACAATGTATACAAATTTCAAACATTATGTTGTACACCATAAATATACATGATTTTGTGAATGAAATAAAAATTATAGAGACAGAAGAAAAAGGGAGCAATGCTGTACATGGAGTTATAAGAATCAGAAATTTTTCTATCAAGATAGAAAAAGGCAAACCAAGGAAATTATAGGCACTTTGGTATGACTCAGAGGATGAGAACACTTCAGTAATGTCATTTCTGCCACCCTAGAGTTCTGTGGGTCAATATGGTAGTTGTCTTTCCGTGACAATGTTGCTTCTCATGTCTTTAGCTGTCTACAATTTCTGTCATAGTGGTAGTTTTCTTCTTGATAAATGAGTATTTTAAAATAATTCCTTGGTAGCCGGGCGTGGTGGCGCACGCTTGTAATCCCAGCATTCGGGAGGCTGAGACCGGAGGATCCAGGTTCGCGGCCAGCCTCAGCTACCTAGTGAGGCACTCCGCAACTTAGTGAGACCCGGTTTCAAAATAAAGAATAAAAAATAGGGCTGGGGGTGTAGCTCGGAGGTAGAATGCCCCTGAGTTCAATCCCCAGACCCGCAAAAAAAAAAAAAAAAAAAAAAAAAAATAATTCCTTGGTAATCTCTTGATGTCCAAGCTTGTTTATCTATCTATCTATCTATCTATCTATCTATCTATCTATCTATCTTCACTGTCTTCCTTTATCTCCACATATTCTCCTTCCTCATTTGGCTGGGATTTCCTGGGAGAGGCTGGGCAATACCCAGCACTTGGATAGGGGCAGGAGAGGCACAGTAATATTCAGCACTAGTTCAGGACCATGGACAGCGCATCACAGGACAGCACCGATTCAGGACTGTGGATAGCACAAGACACTCGCTATCTTTGCCAGCTGCTCCTGGATGCTCTAGGGGAGCCCGGAGAACCCAATTTTTGGGGGGTGGGTGAGTGGGTGGGTACTGAGGTTTGAACCTAGGGACAGTCTACTTCTGAGCTGTATCTCAGCCTGATTTTATTTTATTTTTGTGGTACTGGGGATTGAACCCAGAGGAATTCTACTTTCAGGCTACACCCCCAGTCCGATTTTATTTCTTTAATTGGAAACAAAGACTCGCTAGGTCGATGACAGTCTCACTACTTGCTGAAGCTGTCCTCGAACCTGTGATCCTCCTGTCTCAGCCTCCCAAGTCCAGGGATTACAGGCATGCACCACCACCATGCCTGGCTTATTTGTTATTTTGAAACAGGGTTTCTCTAAGTTGCTGAGGGTCTCACTAAGTTGCTGAGGCTGTCCTTGAACCTGCAATCCTTCTGTCTCAGCTTCCTAGGCATTGGGATTCAGGTGTGTGCCACCATGCCTGGCTAGGAGATACTTTTTTAATGAAGATTTTTTCTTTTCAGTCTTCAGGATGTGCTGTATGGAATCCATTTTAGGAAGCTCCTGTCTGTATTAATTTCTTTTCTCACTCAGTATTTTTCTTTCCCCCTTCTGTTCTGTCTGACCTGATATGATGTCATTTGGGCTGTATTAAACATTTTTTTTTTGAAAAAGAGAGAACATTATATATTTCATCCCCAAAATGCTATTTCTGGGTCTACAATTCATCTCTGCCACACCGTTTTCCTGGTTCCTAAAGGACTCTGGTACAGACGTAGCCTCCCCCCCTCCTCCCTTTCACCTTGGACTCGGCACTAAAAAATGTAAAAGACGTTAATAAGGCAGGAGGTGTTTTATGCCACAGGGTATAGACGATACCACTGGAAATGAGGAATCTTCTTCCTGAATGTTGTCAATTTGTTACTTTTCCGAGTCCGCTGGTGGCAGCTCAGCGTGGGGCTCAGTTATCTCCTGGCCCAAGCAGCTGGCTTTGGGCACAAGCCTGGACGAGGAGAGATTGCTTCATGGTCCCAGTGGGGCATTTCACAATTTCCTTTTCCTGAGAAACTTTAAAAAGCCATCCAGCCTCTGCTACCTGTGTACTTCATTTAGACTTTCGCCCCTGTGACTTGGTTCAGGAAAGGCAGCAGCCCATTCCTCCGCCATGGAGAGGGTGGAACTCATCACCTGCTGTGGGGTGCTGCCGAGACCCAGGGCAGAGTGGGTGTGGGAGTCTGGCTAGCCTGGCTCCACAAACATTTATTTGACACCTGCTGTGTGTGAGGGATTATGCCAGGGCTAAGGATACAGGTGTCAAGAAAAGGTCTCTCTGCCCTCAAAGAACTCACAGTTTAGTGCTGAAGATGCAAAAAAATAGACAAAGAATGGATAAAGTGCAGGGAGAGAGGGCAAAGCAAGGTCAGGAGGAGGACGGGGTGTCCAGGGCTGGTAGGGGCCACAGGTGGATTCTGGAGGAAGGTTACTCTCTGGTCTGAGCCTCAGAGAACGAGCCAGGGGTAAAAATGGGGAAAGGCATTTGTGGCAGAAGGAACTGCAAGGACGAAACATGGATGTGTGCAGTGGGGTGGCCTATTTGGGAGCCATGTTGATTGCCAGAGTGTTCAGGAGAGGATGGGGATAGGAAAGAGAAGGCAGCCCATAATCCCTGTACTTGGGAGGTGAGACAGGAGGATCACAGGTTCGAGGCCAGCTTCAGTAACTTAGTGAGACTCTCGGCAACTTAGTGAGAACTTGTTTCAAAATAAATGAATAAAATTGGGCTGGGAGTGTAGTTTAGAGGTAGAATGTTCCTGGGTTTAATCCCCAGCACTGCAAACAAGGCAAAGTCAAGCAAAGCAAAACAAAACAAAACAACAATAAAAAGCAAGACAAGACAAGAGAGGTAAGTGGGCCAGGCACTTGTACTCTGTGTTGCAGTGTAGGGGACTGGACTTTCTCCTGTAGGTCCTGGCAAGAGTGTGCCTTCCCGGGACTGGGGAGCTGGACTGCAGGAGTAGCTTGGGGCAGGCTGAGGCCCTGGACCTCTGGGAGCTATCTTGTGGTAGCAACAGAACTGAGGGCTGGCTGCAGAGTAAGATGTCTCAGGACTGACTGACCTTCAGGAGTTGAGGGTCTGAACAGGACAAGGGCAGTAGGGAACGGCCAGGTGGACAGACAGGCAAGGAAGATCCAAGCTGGGTACACGGGCCGTCAAGGGTCTGGATCCAAAGTCTGCTCTGTGAAGTCGCATTTAAAGACTGAAACAGGAATCGAATCAGAACGAGCCAGAACAAGGCAGAGGAGGTCACAAGTCAGAGGTCAACTCAGTGGCTGGCACAGGCAGGACCAGTGACCAGTTGTGACCCAGGTCATGTCACCAGCTTCTTGTAGCCACTCCTCCCCTGCTTAGTTAACGGGAGACAAAGTTGCACCCGCGTGTGCATGCCTGCGATGCTGGAGGGGACCAGCTGGAGGGAACATGCCTCGTTGTCCCAGGGTTCTGGTCAGTTGACCTGGGCCTCGTGGCAGCAATGGAGACAGAGAAAGGAGAACAGACTGAGGTGTATTTTGTAGGTTGACACTCGTACTTGGCTGTGGCTTGGAGCTGGGGATGAGTAAGATGTCTCAGGACCGACTGATTCCCAGTTTTCTGGCTTATAGCTACTAGAGGAAGGTGTTGGTACCAATTGCTTATATGGCATACCAGCTTTCTAGAGCTGCTGTAACAAAGTACCACAGACTAGGTGGCTTAAAAAGCAGAAATTACTTTTCTCATGGTTCTGGAGACTGGAAGTGTAAGTGCCAGCTTCTTTTTTTTTTATTTTATTTTTTTGCGGTACTGAGGATTGAACTCAGGGGCATTCTACCTCCGAGCTATACCCCCAACCCTATTTTTTATTCTTTATTTTGAAACCGAGTCTCACTAAGTTGTGGAGTGCCTCACTAGGTAGCTGAGGCTGGCCGCAAACCCGGATCCTCGAGTCTCAGCCTCCCGAATGCTGGGATTACAAGCGTGCGCCACCACACCCGGCTCAAGTGCCAGCTTCTGATATCTTTCTATTATCTGTCTTCTGAATGTGTCAGTGTCCAAATTTTCTTCTTTTTTCCTCCTCGTCCTCTTCCTCCTCCTCCTTCCTCTTTTTCCTCCTCTTCCTCTTCCTCCTCCTCCCTCTTCCTCTTCGTCCTCCCTCTTCTGCTTCCTCCTCCTCCCTCTTCCTCCTCCTCCTCCTCCTCCTCCCTCTTCCTCCTCGTCCTCCTCCTCGTCGTCCTCGTCCTCCTCCTCCTCCTCGCCCTCCTCCTCCTCCTCCTCCTCCTCCTCGTCCTCTTCTTTGTTTCCTTCTTTTTTGTGGTACTAGGGATTGAACCCAGGGACATTCTATCTCTGAGCTATATCCACACCCCTATTTTATTTTGAAACAGGGTCTCCCTAAGTTGCTGAGGGTCTCGCTGAGTTGCAGAGGCTGGCCTCAAGCCTGCAATCCTTCTGTTTCAACCTGCTAACTACTGGGATTACAGATATATGCCACCATGCCTGGCAAATTTTCTCCTTCTTATAAGGACACTAGTCTCATCAGGTCAGTGGCCATCCTAAAGACCTCACCTTAGCTTCTTTATGTCTCTAAAGATCCTACCTCCAAGCCAGGCATGGTGTTGCATGCTTGTAATCCCAGCATTTGGGAGGCTGAGACTGGAGGATCCAGGTTCGAGGCCAGCCTCAGCTACCTAGTGAGGCCCTCTGCAACTTAATGAGACCTGGTTTCAAAATAAAGAATAATGCCCCTGAGTTCAATCCCCAGTACCACACACACACACACACACACACACACACACACACACACACACACAAGTCAAGGTTGGGATTAAGATGAGGCGACTGGGCACAAAATTAAAGGACACACTCGTTCCCAGTGTCCTGTCTGCACAGGGCCAGCCTCTCTTGCCTCACCTAATAACAGTCCTAAGAGATTTAGTGGTGGTTTTTTTTTTTTTTTTTTTTTTTTTTTTGGTACTGGGGATTGCATCTGGGGCATTTTACCTCTGAGCTATACCTCTGCCCTATTTTTTTATTTTTTAATTGGAAACAGCGCTTTACCTGTTTCAGAGGGCTGTGCTAAGTTGCTGAGCTGGCTTCAAACCTGTGATCCTCCTGTCTCAGTCTCCCAAGTACTGGGATTACAGACGTGTGCTACCATGCCCAGTTCAATGGGGTCTTTTAATGACTACCGTTCCAAAAGCTTGTTCAAGGACAGGGAACAATGCTTGCCAAGCAGAGGAGACTTTTGGGGCAAGACCAGTCTCTTCCTCACACCATTTGTGTGTGTGAGTGAGCACAATCTAGGAGTCGCAAAGAGCACAGGCTTTGGGGCTGGGCTCGAATCCCCCTCTACCATTTGCTAGCCAGGTGGTCTCAGGCGCCGCCCACCGTGAGAGTTTATCTGTTGGAGAGCCACATGGCTGGGAGGGGAATCTTCCCTGCTGCAGGTCTGATTATGGCTTTCTCAAGAGATGGTGTTCTGGGAATCTCAGGACGGTGAGAATCTCTTCTGTCTCCCCTACAGTAAAGGAGAGGGCCTCTAAGTGCATTTCAACTCAGTAAGTACTTGTCAAGGAACCATTGTGTAAGGCATTGTGCTGAGCTGTGGAGGGCCTGAGGATGGAGGAGGTGTAGCTAAGGAAATAGGTACCCTGGAGCCCTCCTGCGGGCTGGGGCTGGTCTAGCTGGCGCAGCGCTCGATGGAGGAGGCAGGCCAGCGTCTGTCTCTTCTCTGAAGTTGGTTTGGTTGCTGCACTCTTTTAGATGAAGGCATGCAGCAGGAGTAGCAGTGGGGAGATACAATAAAGAATGGAGTAGGAGTGGGTTAAAACAATCGGGGAGCCCAATACTGGAGATTGCTGGTAGAGGAGAGACAGGGATGGATCAGGAGAATTAATGAGAGGAGGGTCCTGGCTGAGTACCTGGGGCAGAAGCTGCTACCCTGGCCTTGCTTTTACCTTCATGGCATGACTGTGGTAAAGATATGGGGCAGATTCCCGTCACTTACCATGGAAGCCATCTTTCTCCTCCCTTTTCTGGGTTTGAATGTTTTTTTTTTTTTTTTTTCAGTATGGGGGATTGAACTCAGGGGCATTCTACCTCTGAGCTACACCCCCAGCCCTATTTTTTTATTCTTTATTTTGAAACTGGGTCTCACTAAGTTGCGGAGTGCCTCACTAGGTAGCTGAAGCTGGCTGTGAACCCGGATCCTCCGGTCTCAGCCTCCCGAATGCTGGGATTACAAGCGTGCGCCACCACGCCTGGTGGTTTGAATGTTCTTGAGGAGGCATGGCCACAGTTCTTGGGGGCACAGGGAGCCTGAGTTTGGAGGCAATAGCTTGAAATGTAAGTCTTCATTGTACTAAAAAAAATCAGCATAGTTTGGGCATCATGCCAAGTCTGTCTGTCTTCCGTTGCCCCAGATCATCCCATTATTCTCAACTTGGCTGTGACTGACACATGTCAATCACAGGGTTTCAGCCATGAAGTACATGGGTTCCTGTTAAGGAGCATTGTCCAGGGCCACTGGCTGCCTCCCACAGTAAAGCACACCAAGTGTGAGGTGACCGGCGGGACCTCAGAGACAAAAGACCCGGAGGTGGATCCAATCAGGGGAGGTTTATTAAAGGGAAGCTGCTGGCTGTCTCACGCAGGCGAGCAGCAGCGTTAGGGGTCTGTGAGAAAATTTTTGTAGCAGGGAGAGCAGGGGAGGGGATAGAGCCTGGTTCCAGGAACAGTCTGACCCAGTTGCGTATGGATGGTTTAGGCTGACATTTGTGGTCAGGGTTGGAATGTTCCCCTTTGTGACTCTTTTCCTGCTCCTGCAACTGCTTCTTAGGTTGGGTCCCATTTTGACTTGTTATGCCGCAGCTGCATCTTTTATTTTTGCCACCTGAGGTTACTTGCGCCACCAACTAGGCCCCATATCCTCTGACCTAACACTAAACACACTCATTTTTTTTCCTCTGATGTTAAAATGTATGCTTCCAACTGATAAAAATCCACAGGAAAAAGCCGGGCGTGGTGGCACAGGCTTGTAATCCCAGCATTTGGGAGGCTGAGACTGGGGGATCTGAGTTCGCGGCCAGCCTCAGCTGCTTAGTGAGGCACTCTGCAACTTAGTGAGACCCTGTTTCAAAATAAAGAATGAAAAATAGGGCTTGGGATGTAGCTTGGAGGTAGAATGCCCCCAGGTTCCATCTCCAGTGCAAAGAAAAAAAAAAAAAAATAAAAACCTCACAGGAAAAAAAGAATATGCTTCCTTAGCTGGGCATGGTGGTGCACACCTCTAATCCCAGTACTTGAGGGGCTGAGATAGGAAGATCACAAGTTCGAGATCAGCTGCAGCAACTTAGTAAGACCCTGTTTCAAAATAAAAAAATAAAATGGGGGGGTAGTTCAGAAGCAGAATGCCCCTGAGTTCAATCTCCAGTGTCAAAGAACTATATCTATCTATCTATTTATCTATCTATCCATCTATCTATCTATCTATCTATCTATCTATCTATCTATCTATCTATCTATCTATCTATCTCTGTATTTATCTATGCTTCCTTGAGCTATTCTATCTACCTTTCTCTCCCTTCCTCCAAAGCTCTGTGAAGACCGTGTACTTTTATCCCTCCTACGTTCTCTTCCTCCGCTTCTTTCTCACATGGGTGCCGTCACCTGGTGTTTTCCATCATCACTCCACAGACCCCCTCCCACCAGGATCCCCGCTCATCAGCACTCCCACCAGGGGCCGCTCTGCACAAGCATTCTCTCTGGCTCTGGCTGCTCTCAGCCATCCCTCTCTTCTTGGGTTTCTCCTTCGGCTTCTGTGCTGCTCCTGCCTCTGGAGCCCCCCTCTACCTCCCATAGCACATCCTCGGTGGGTTCCTTTTGTTTAACTTGCCTCTCAGGGGTTGCTGTCTCTAACCTTTTTGTCCCATCCCCTCCTCTTTTCTCTTACCCTGAGTGTTTTTGTCGACTCCTATAATTTTGACTCCAGTCATTGATACCCACTTCCATGTCTATGGTTCAGATCTTGTTCTGAGAATTTAGTCCTGTGTTTTTGATTGCATAGAATCCCAGAAGTACTTAAAACTTGAGATGCCCCAAATTGGACCCGTTCTATCTTAGGAATACTGCTTCTAGTATTAACTGCTCAGTAAGCACCCAGCTACTCAGTGATATATACATGCATTCAGCTGCCGGGGCCTTGGGAACCATCTCAGACACCTTCCAATCCTTCATCCTCACACGTAGTTGATGCCCATATCCTGCTTTTCTGCTTCCTTGACTCTCTCCTGTTTATTAATTTCTTGTTGGTTTCCTTGGATCCAGTCTCACCATCGTTGATGCATTCTTTAAACTCTTTATCACTGTGATCTTTATAAAATACAAATCCGACCATTTCACTCTCTGTTGTAAAACTAGTCAAAGTCTTCCCACCACCTAGAGAAAAGTTCTAGGCCTCCTATACCGGCCTAGCTGAGCTTCCAGAACCCAGTTTCTGCCCACCTCTCCAGCCTCCTTTTTGGTAGAGCGCTAGTCACAAACCATGCTTAGCGAGAGAAGAGTGAGTCTCACTGAAGTCACTAAAAACATAGCAGGTGTACCGAGAGGGTCAAGATCTGAGCTTACAGAAGCCCACTCACCAGGCTGATAAGCCTACAGATGTGCTGAATCAAACGTTTTGAAATCAAAGGAAGCTATATTCTTTGTGACTCTGGAGGGTCGTAGCACGGAATGTCAGGGGTATAGGTTCCAACTTTTTACCAAGGAGAGCCGGCCACAAAGGGATGAATTTCCCTGAAGTAGAGAGATCCCCACATCTGCAGGGGACCAAGCAGGTGCTAAATGACCACAGCAGGCAGGTTGGAGAAGGAACTCCTGCACTTTGCTAAGTATTGGACCGTATTCCTTCTCATCTCCCTTCCATGGGAAGAAGAGGAAGGGGGAAATGATTCATGTTTATTTTCTTATTTTTCAGTAGTGGAGATTGAACCCGGGGCCTTGCATGCACTTGGCAAGTGCTCTTCCCCTGAGCTACATTCCTAGCTCTTTTTATTTTGGGACAGGGTATCACTACATTGCCCAGGCTGGCCTTGAACTTGTGATCCTTCTGCTTCAATCTTCTGAGTAACTGGCATTACAGGTGCGAACCACTGCATTTGGGCTAGGAACTAATATTTATTGAGTGCCTTCTATGTGCCTGGCATTGTGCCTCATGATGTATATTATGCCTCATGGTGTGTGTGTGTGTGTATAAATATATATATATACACACATATATATATAAACATATATATAAATATATATACATGTATTTCTCACAATTACCCTAGAGGAAAGTGCTCCTCCTCTTCCTCCTCCTCCTCCTTTTCTTCTTCTTCTTCTTCCTAGTAGTAGTAGTATTAGGGATTGAACCTAATTGAACCTACTACTACTAGGGGCATTATACCTCTGAGCTATACCCCCAGTCCTATTTACTTATTTATTTGAAACAGGGTCTCTCTTGATTGCTGAGAGTCTTGCTACATTGCTAAGGCAGTCCTCGAACCTTCGATCCTCCTGTCTCAGCCTCCCAAGTACTGGGATTACAGGCTTGCATCATCATGCCCGGTTGGAAAGTGCTATTATTATTATTTCTACTGTATTGAGGGGTCTAAAACTCAGAAAGGTGAGATCATTTTTCCAAGTGCGCTCAGAAGGTAAATGGCGGAGCGGCCTTAGACTCCAACCTGGAGTGGCTCTCAGTGGGTGGTCCCTGACCAGCATCACCATCGAGGCACCTGGGGTTGTGTTGGAAATGCAGATTCTCAGGCCTCACGCAGATCTCCTGGGTCAGGGGCTCTGGGGTGGGGCTGTCATCTGCGCCCTTGACGAGACCCCAAGGTGATTCTGATGCTCACTGAGGTTTGAGAACCAGCGCTCTGGGGAACTTTCTATGTACATGGTGAAATATTAGGAAGAAGATTCCTTTCAAATTCTTGGGAATTCTGGGGAAAAAAAATCTGCTCTCGGTTTCCGAGTCATCAGCCCTTGGTCTTCTGCCTTCTAGTGTGGGGCTGGCCGGGTGACTTCACGGTGAGACTCAGCATCCAGTCCCTGGCTGGTTACAATTCTGCAGGTGCCATTTGGTAATTCAGGACCGAATTTTCTCTGAGAATATCTTCTCATAGCTTCATATACTGTTTTGCATAAGGGACAAATAAAACAAAACATTATAAGCATTGAACAGTCTCCAATTTAAAATATGAAGAAGATGCCACAAATCTCCTACCAATCTCCCTTCTATAGAATGAGTTCAATAAAAGCAAGAGAAACCTGAGAAAAAGCCAGATAGAATGGCTGGTATTGTGCTATCATTTATTTTGTTAATTCAGCAACATTTCGAGGGAGACCCAGACACTGGAGCGTTTAAAAATAATGCAACCTTGCTCCCTGTGCAAGTGGCACGAGCAGGAGGTCCCCATGGAGCTTTGCTAAAGGGGGGAAAAAAAGAAATTAAAAACCGTCCACTAATGTGCCGGCGAGTAATGAAATAAGAATCTGACACTTGGTGCATTGAAATGCAAACAAGATGTCCCTGTGTTACCCTGGCAATTCATCATAAAGGCCCGTGCGTTTCTGCTTATTATACATGAGGTGCAGTGAATTATTACCAGGCTGGTTCTTCTAACAAACTTTTCAAACTACGTACGCGATAGGGTCAAAAAGATTTATATATGTGTTTGTGTGTGCATGCATTCATGCTAGGAAACACACCGAGAAGTGTGTGCGTTCTCTGCTTGTGAATACATGCAGCCAGATGTATATGGATTACAAACGAGAAATTCAGGTGATGACCTAGGTATTTGAAGGTGTTCTCTCTCTCTTACGGTCACCCTAAAAATGTGTGTGTGTGTGTGTGTGTGTGTGTGTGTGTGTGTGTGTGTAAGTCTGTCTATCTATATCTATCTATCTATCTATCTATCTATCTATCTATCTATCTATCTATCTATCTATCTATCATCTACCTAAAATGTAGACACACTCTGCAGATGTATCCCTAGATAAAATGATATCTAGTGTCAAGGAAAACCAACCCGAACAGGTTTTGGGAAACGTGTTGCAAGTAGAATTTTGATGGTGTAAGATGGTCTTAGAAACCAATTCTTGGAGGGACTGCATTATCATACCTAGAGAAAGTGTTGAAAGCTGGGTTTGGTGGCACATGTCTGTAGTCCTAGTACTTGAGAGGCTAAGTCAGGAGGATCATGGGTTTGAGGCCAGCCTTAGCAACTTAGTGAGATTACCAGCAACCTAGTGAGATCTTGTTGCAAAATAAAAAATAAAAAAGGGCTGGGGATATAGCTTGGAGGTAGAATGCCGCTGGGGGGCGCCCTCTCTCTCTCTCTCTCTCTCTCTCTCTCTCTCTCTCTCTCTCTCTCTCTCTCTCTCTCTCTCTCTCTCTCTCTCTCTCTCACACACACACACACACACACACACACACACACACACACACAGAAAATAAATAGATAGGATGATATTTAAAAACATAAATAAGACCAAAACTCGAGAAGTGATTGGCTGGGTACTGGGTACATGGACTTTAGACACATGTAATCTATATCTGTATGAACATATATCACTCTATTCCCACCCTCAGTGGGTTTGTGTTAGGAGGATAAAAAAATTAGGATAAAAAGTAAAAAATAAAAAAAATTATTAGTGCATTGCGATTGCACATGATAGTGAGTCATTGTGATAATTCATATTTGCACAAAATAATAAATACTTTGAGCCTTCTGATTACCTTTTTTTAAATTGCAAAAGCCCACTGAAACTTTAGCCTATTCGTGGTGTGTGTGTGTGTGTGTGTGTGTGTGTGTGTGTGTGTGTGTAAGGTTAGAATTGGGGTTTGGGGTGAATCTGGCAAAACCACACAGTGAGGCAAGAAGATGTTAACGAGAGGGTTCTGGAGCACAAATTAAACCTTCCGGCTGTCACTCATGACGACGTCCCCAAGAGCTGGTGCTTCTGGTACCATCATGACACAGACGGGAAACTGAGGCGCAGGGAGAGTAAGTGAAAAACACCCAACTGGAAAGCAGTGAAGCCGGGATTTGAACTCAGCGTCTGGCTGCTTTCAAAGCTCCTGGAGAGAGGAGGATCGGAAGAGAAATGACTGCGGTGCCCAGGCAGACGGGTTGGGGTTGAGGCTGCGCGCTTCTGTTCTTGGTGAGAGTGAACCAGGAGGGGGTGGGGGCAAGGGAAATAGGAAGGAGGGGGGCAGGTGGGGGGGGGGTTACAGTGATTTCCCAAGGAAAAATTTCTAGTCACATCTCCTGAACCAATTTCATTACAGGATCTGCCATCAGGTTGGAACATATGTGGAATAAATAAATGGAGATTTAAATGCAACATACGGGAAAATATTGGGAGGAATATATAACCAAGTTCTAATGATAGTTATTACTCGGGAACAATATTGTGGGGGAAGAGATGGGAGGATCTCCTTAGTATTTACACACTTCAGTTTTATTTTTAAAAAACTTACCATCATGGCAAGTTTCCAGCATATGCAACCAAAAGAAATGGAATAAAATAACAGAAACAAAATCAAATGCTCATTCTCAGTCCCAGATTCAACCTTTATCAATTCATGGTTAATCTCGTTTCATTTAACAGAACGCCCCTCCCCCAGCCCATGCCTCAACCCTCCAGTTTATTTTAAAGCAACTCCCCGAATTGTAGCCCTTTACCAGTAATACATTGATTTAAAAAAGAAGAATCGCTTCCTAATATAAGAGGGAAATTAATTTGGAACCCATGATTATTCAGAGGGTTGGCATTTCTAATATCTAGTTAATTCTTTTCTAAAGCATTGATTCTCCTGGCTAGTCAGTGGAATCTCCCAGGAAGCTTTTTAAATATGTAGATTCCGGAGCCAACCAGGACCCAGGGAGCCAGAATCTCCATGGTGGGTCCAGGGATCTCTGATTAAAAAGTTTCACATACGATTCTGATGATGAGTCGCATTTGGGAACACTTGGTCTGCTTAAGATAAACTGTTTCAAGAACCTTCCAGCACTTTGGAAAGACTTAATTCCATATAAGCAGTTGATACACTAATTACAAATTTGCCTTATCTAGTCATTAAATTAGGTTCCCTAAGGAGGACTCTGAAGCTCTTGCATTAAAGGAGTAGTTGAATGTAGTTAACCTAGTTCTGATTAGTATATAGCTATAACGCGAAAATCTGCTCCTTAAAATATTCTACAGTTCATACTTATTGCCATGGTAATACTAGTCTTTGCTATAATTAGTGGAAAAAATATGCTTTACGTCTGCCAATAGAGTCTCTAATTTTAACATGAGAAAATGGAATCTCAAGGCAATTAAAAATCTTGCCTCAGTCTATGTAGCTGGTGAATGGCTGGTCCAGGATAAATGCAAAGCCCACACCGGGATAGGCACTGATTGGTAAACATCATGGGGTTCCAGAGTTGCAGGAGTTTTGGGCGGAGCTAGGCGGTGGGGCAGGTGTTGTGACTCTTCAGTCAACAGACTCAAGACACCTGCAGCTGTGCAGTGATTTCATTGAGTTCACAAACTCAGTGCCCAGAAATGAAACTATCTGCGTGTCTCCGGAATAGAACTTAATTCCTACTTTGAGCTCTTATTCTAATGGAAAGTGAATACCTTCTTTAAAACATTTTTTTGTAAGCCGGGCATGGTGGCTCGAGTTTATAATCCCAGAATTTGGGAGGCTGAGACCGGAGGATCCGGGTTTGAGGCCAGCCTCAGCTACCTAGTGAGGCCCTCCACAACTTAGTGAGACTGTTTCCAAATAAAGAATAAAAATAGGGCTGGGGGTATAACTCGGAGGTAGAATGCCCCTGAGCTCAATCCTTAGTACTGCCTCCCCCCAAAAAAAATATTAGTGCATTGTAATTGTACACGATCGCGAGAGTCTTGTGGTACATTCATATATGCACGTACCATTACTGGGTCTGTTTCCTTTCCCATCCCTTCCCTTTATTCTTCCCCCAACACTCTTTGGCTACTCTACTGGTCTCTTTCCTACTTTTCATGAAGTCCCTTTTCTTTTCTTTTCTTTTTTTCTCTAGCTTCCACATATGAGAGAAAATATTTGTCCCTTCATTTTCTGGCTGACCTCAGGTAGCATGATGTTCTGCAGCTCCATTCACTTTCTTGCAAATGATACAATTAAAAGGAATACCCATAAATTGTTGAGAGGACTGTAAATTAGCGCAGTCATTATGCGGATCATAGGGAGGTACCTCAAAAGATTAGGAATGGAACCACCACATGACCCCCACACACCACTTCTAGGTATCCTTCCAAAAGAATTAAAGTTAGAAACTATGGCGATTCCTGCATATCCATGCGTATAGCAGCGTAATTCACAATAGCCCATTTATGGAATTAACCCAGGTGTCCATCCACAGATGAGTGAATAAAGAAAATATGGCATATATACACAATGGAGTTTTACTCAGCCATAAGGGAAGTACAGACTTTCAATTGATATATGTGATTTTGGTCATTTCCAATTTCCAGCCTCTTCCCTTTCCATGAGGTTGCAATTGAATTCAGAATGGGGTAGGGGATAGACATCAGAAAGCCAAGGCTTTGGGGAACGGAGAGATCCGGGTGTGGTCTTCTGTCTGACAGCTACTGATCGCGTCATTTCCATCTGGTCCCTAAGGGCTGACCCATTGTAGCTGTCTGTCTGTCTGTCTGTCTGTCTCGTAGGAATTGAATTCAGGGGCTTTCTACCTCCGAGCTATCCCCCCAGCCCTTTTTATTTTTATTTTTTTTGATTCAAAACAGGGTTTCAGCAGGTTGCCAAGAGTCTTGCTAAGTTGCTGAGGCTGGCTTTGAACCTGAGATTCTCCTGCCTCAGCCTCCCAAGTACTAGAATTACAGGTGTCCACCTAGCTGCAGCTGTGTTTCTTTATGCAGACCACAAGGCTTCTTCAGGACTGGGTCTTCCTTAATTTCTCCCACGACCCTCTTGACTGTCAGAGACAGTTGGCTGTGCTGTGCGCTGAGCTCAGAAGCTGGAGGATGCGAGGAGGCGGTGTCAGGCCTGACACAAAAACAGGTTACTTTAGGAAAGGGAGCGGTACAAAACCGCTCTCTGTCTTTCTCTTTCATTCTCTCTTTCTCTTTCATTCTCTCTTTCTCTTTCATTCTCTCTTTCTCTTTCATTCTTTCTCTTTCATTCTCTCTGTTTCTCTTTCATTCTCTCGGTCTTTCATTCTCTCTCTTTGTCTTTCATTCTCTTTCTTTCATTCTTTCTCTCTTTCCCTTTCATTCTCTCTCTTTCTCTTTCATTCTCTCTCTCTCTCTCATGCTCTCTTCCCCTAGAAATTGCCCTCATACTTTGCTTTTTTTTTTTTTAATTTTAACATATTGCTGGGCTTAGGAAAATTCCACGAGTTTTTCCAAGTGCTGTGTGCCCCTGGGAGTTGAATACAGATGCTCCTTATGCTTCATCTCCAAACCTGCATGAGAATTCTCTTACTCATCCGATTTTGAGAGAACTTGGCATGTGTGTGGCTGGGTAGAGGTAGATGGGGAGGCAGGAAAATAAATTGCAGGGGCACCCCTTTCGGGGGGGGCACCAAGGTTCAAATGTCTTCTTTCCACCTTAATAATCACAATGCTTTTTTTTTTTTTTCTTTTTGCGGTACTGGGGATGGAACCCAGGGGCATTCTACCTCTGAGCTATACCCCCAGTCCTATTTTTCATTCTTTATTTTGAAGCAGAGCCTCACTAAGTTGCAGAGGGCCTCACTAAGTAGCAGATCCACTGGTCTCAGCCTCCCAGGTACTGGGATTATAAGCGTGCACCACCATGCCCGGCTACAATGCTGACTTTTGATATCCCAGTATCCTTGTAGGGAGCATTTAGCTTTTGGTAGCATAATGTCAGTGTGTTCCTCTTTGGTCTCCTCTCCCTTTGCCTCAGTTTCCTGGACTACAGAATATTCAGAATATTATATGGTTTCTGGGGTTGAGGATTGGAATAAAACTGTTTTTTGCATGACCACATGAATTATTTTAAATATTTTTTGACACTGGGAATTGAACCCAGGGGCTTTGTACTTCTAAGCTACACCTTCAGTCCCCTTTTAATTTTTTTTTTTTTTTTTTTTTTTTTGCGGTACTGGGGATTGAACTCAGGGGCATTCTACCTCCAAGCTGCACCCCCAGCCCTATTTTTTATTCTTTATTTTGAAACCGAGTCTCACTAAGTTGCGGAGGGCCTCACTAGGTAGCTGAGGCTGGCCGCGAACCCGGATCCTCCGGTCTCAGCCTCCCAAATGCTGGGATTACAAGCGTGCGCCACCACGCCTGGCTCTTTTAAAATTTTCGTGTTGAAACAGGGCAAAAAGCTTCTGTGCAGCAAAGGAAACCATCAAGATTCTACAGAGAGAGCTGAGCATGGTGGTGCACATTTGTAATCCCAGTACTTGGGAGGCTGAGACCGGAGGATCACAGGTTCATGGCCAGCCTCAGCTACTTAGTGAGTGTGACTTAGTGAGACCCTGTTTCAAAATAAAGAATAAAAAATAGGCCTGGGGGTGTAGTTCAGAGGTAGAAGGTAGAATGCCCCTGGGTTTCATCCCTAGTACTGCGAAGAAAAAAAGAAAAAAGATTCTACAGAGAGAGCCTATGGAACGGAGGGTGACTGGATGGGGGCTAAAGACACAGCTAGCAAAGCAGCAGTAATCACTCCTATGGGGTATTTTTGTGGCTTTGGAAATGTTCATGTTCTGTCTGTGTTCAGACACGCTTACCAAGTGGTCTTGTTTTCATCCTGAGACATCATGGTTTCGGAGTACCCTTGTGTAATGTTGGTGTTCTGTGAAGTTATCTACGCCTTACAAGATGCTTACCTGGAAGTGCCGGACCAGTTCTTAGCAAAACCAGAGCCAGGCCGAGCATATTAAGCCAGTTTCCAAATGGCAGGGGCAGCTTTTTTTTTTTTCTCAGTACATATACACATGTTTAGAAATCCAGGTTGATGTTCTCCAGATGGATTTTAGAAATGCAAAAGGCCAGAACAAGGCACTTACGGTTTCCTGTGTTCTCAAAATCTAGTTCCATAAAGAAGGGAAACCTTTCGGAAAACTGCACCAATTAAAATACTGAGAGAGTCTCGTCTGCACAGTGCGCTCCCCGCCGGTTGGTGCTATGACGGAGCTCACTCCTTGAAGAGGGAACCACCCTAGCCTCTTCCTGGAACAGGTGACCCTGGAGATGGTCTTTTCCGGCAGAGAAAGGGAGAGGGAAGAAAAGCTCTTTGAGGTGGAAAGAGAAGCTTGCGTTTATTGTGCGGGGGAGAGAGAAGTCAGGAAGAGCGTTTGCCTCGCTCACAGTGCATTCTAAGAGAAAACAAGATCCACCCCTGCTTGTGGTTCCCTGCGTAGAAAGTGTGCGCCGAGGCAGAGGCAGCCAAGTGGGGGGTCGTCTGCAATCTCCACGTTCAGGGAGGAGCCGGGCCAATCACACTGCCTCTCAGGACCACATCTAGGAGAGGCCAAGGCCAAGAGGCTCTCAGGAGGCGGGTTGAAGCTGCAGGGTCACGTGAAGAGAATTCTTGAGGAAGAGTGGGAGTCAAGAGGGGCCATGGAGAGGCCCAGTCAGGAGGAAGCAGGGACCCGAGGGCAGGTTGACAGAGGAGGCTGTGGGTCTGCGGAGAAGCCCCAAGGAGAGAAGGTGCCTGACAACACAGGAGTCCCGTGCATGCTCTCCTCCTCTTAGAAAGGGAAGCATCTCTGAGCAAAATACAAACCCTGGAGGGACAAGAATATAGATGTAGCCTGGAGTGGTGGCGCACGCTTGTAATCCCAGCATTTGGGAGGCTGAGACTAGAGGATCTGGGTTCGTGGCCAGCCTCAGCTACTTAATGAGGCCCTCCCCAATTTAGTGAGACCCTGTTTCAAAACAAAGAATGAAAAATAGGGATGGAGGTATAGCTCGGAGGTAGACTGCCCCTGAGTTCAATCCCTAGTACCGAAAAAAAAAAAAAAAAAAAAAAGTAGGACTGGGGTGTAGCTCAGAGGTAGAATGTTCCTGGATTCAATCCCCAGTACTGAAAAAAAAAAAAAATGAATATAGATGTATCTCAAAACTTCACCTGGTGCCGGGCGCGGTGGCGCACGCTTGTAATCTCAGCATTTGGGAGGCTGAGACTGGAGGATCTGGGTTCGAGGCTAGCCTCAGCTGCTTAGTGAGACCCTCCGCAACTTAGTGAGACCCTGTTTAAAAATAAAGAATAAGAATCGGGCTGGGGGTGTAGCTCGGAGGTAGAATGCCCCCAGGTTCCATCCCCAGTACCGCAAAACAAAAACAAAACAACAACAACAAAAAGCTCACCTGGTATTTGAGTATAACTGGTTATGTAAATATAGTTGAGTGTCCCAGAAGAAAAGGGACACTGTTTCTGATAAAGGGAGGCACACCAGCACATAGGAGAGAGAATTGTTTTCTTGTGCTAATTCCCATAAGTAAGCCTCAAACACGAGCGCAAGTTCCTCCAGCTCAGAGGTTTCCCAAGGGTGGTGCCTGAACCAGCAACACCAGCTGCGTCTGGGAACTTGTTGGAAAAGCAGGTGCTCAGGCCCCGCCCCTGACCGATCAATCAGCCGCGTTGGGGGTGGAGCCCAGGAACCCAGGCTTCGGCAAGGCCGTTGGGTGCTTCTCATGAATGCTCATTTGAAGGACCACTGCTTTAAACACTGCACTTCCGGTTTATGATTGCTCTGGAGTCAGAATGCCTCAGCGGCACGGCCTCAGCGATCTGCAAACACAAGCCACCCACTTCTTGGCCACCTTCTTTGTGTGACACTGGAATAGGGATGCCAGAACTGTCTCTCGCCAGCTGTGTTCCACCCCTGCTCGTTTTTAGGAAGACGTTGGCTATTTTTGAAGGACACATTCTATTAGAGTTCTTTTCACCTTCAGACTTGTAACATGAATCCTCTTCTGTATATCTTTAAAGCTGCAAATCTTTGTCAGTGTTGTCGGGGCGTGGAGGGTGGGGGGACTTGTAAAAAATAGAACTAGTCTGAGCCGGGCGTGGTGGTGCACGCTTGTAATCCTAGTACTTGGGAGGCTGAGATGGGAGGATCGCAGGTTCGCCGCCAGCCTCAGCTACTTAGTGAGGCCCTCTGCAAGTTAGTGAGACTCTGTTTCAAAATAAAGAATAAAAATAGGGCTGGGAGCGTAGCTAGGAGGTAGAAGGCCCCTGGGTTCAATCCCCAGTATTGCACACACACGCACAAAATAGAACTAGTATACTTTCTCCCTTATTGTGCATCTTATCATCTTATTAAAAGTAGAAATTTCAAGCTGGGCATGCATGGGTGGCATGTGTTTGTGATTCTTGTACTTGGGTAGTTGAGGCAGGAGGATCACAGTTCTGAGGCCAGCCTCAGCAACTTAGTGAGACCTTGTTTCTAAATAAAAAATAAAATAGGGCTGACGGGGTAGCTCAGAGGTAGAATGCCCCTGGATTCAATCCCCAGTACAACTAACCAACCAACCAACCAACCAGTTATGTTGATTAATTTTGAATATTGAAATAGCCTTGCATCCTTTATTTGGTCATGGAATATAACTCCTTTTTTATACTACTGAATTTCATTTGTCAATAGTGTGTTAAACCCGGGCGTGGTGGTGCACGCTTGTAATCCCAGCATTCAGGAGGCTGAGACTGGAGGATCCGGGTTCGCGGCCAGCCTCAGCTACCTAGTGAGGCACTCCGCAACTTAGTGAGACTCGGTTTCAAAATAAAGAATAAAAAATAGGGCTGGGAGTGTAGCTTGGAGGTAGAATGCCCCTGAGTTCAATCCCCAGTACCAAAAAATAAAATAAAATAAAATAAAATAAAGAATAAAAAATAGGGCTGGGGGTGTAGCTCGGAGGTAGAACGCCCCTGAGTTCAATCCCCAGTACCGCAAAAAAAAAAAAAAAAAAAAAAAAAAAAATAGTGTGTTGAGAGTTTTTCATATCTATACTAATGAGGGAGATACAGGTTGGTCACTTTCTTTTTTCTTGTACTGTTTTGTCTGTATTTGGCATCAGAGTAACAGTAGATTGATAAAATAAATTGTGAAGGGTTCTACCCACTTCTATTTTCCGTTTTTTCATTTTTTTAAAAATTTGGGACGTTGTAATGATATATAATATGAGATTTATAGGGATACATTTATATATGCTTATAACTTTGGTTTGTTTCCTTCCCCACACCCCTCTCTTCCATCCTCCCCGGGTCTTCTTCTACTCTTTATTTTGAAACCGAGTCTCACTAAGTTGCGGAGTGCCTCACTAGGTAGCTGAGGCTGGCCGCGAACCCGGATCCTCCGGTCTCAGCCTCCCGAATGCTGGGATTACAAGCGTGCGCCACCATGCCTGGCTTCAATTTTCATTTTTCTATAGTGCTTTTAGGTGTATATTTTTGGATAGCTTTTTAAATTAGTTCTTTTAGGAATTACATTATATGTACATAACTTATCATAATCTATTGCTGTTATCATTTTATCAGTTTAAGTGGAAAACAGAAATTTCATTTCTTTTTATGTCTTTTCACTTATATTTTTCTTAAAGATTTCTTCTATGTACATTTAGAACTACATTGATGTTATAATTTTGCTTCAACCATCAACTGTAATTTTATTTATTTATTTATTTATTTTTGCAGTACTGGGGATTGAACCCAGTGGTATTCTACCTCTGAGCTACACCCCCAGTCCAATTTTTTTATTCTTTATTTTGAAATAGGGTCTCAGCCTCTCCAGTACTGGGATTACAAGCGTGTGCCACCATGCCTGGCCATCATCAACTATAATTTAGAAAATGCAAGAGGAGAAAAAAAGTCTTTTGTATTTACTCATATTTTTACTACCATGCTTTTCTCCTTTTCTTCTATTTTTCTGAGGCTCTTTGGTTTATTTCTTTTTTTTTTTTTTTTTTTTTTTGCGGTACTGGGATTGAACTCAGGGGCATTCTACCTCCGAGCTACACCCCCAGCCCTATTTTTTATTCTTTATTTTGAAACCGAGTCTCACTAAGTTGCAGAGTGCCTAACTAGGTAGCTGAGGCTGGCCGCGAACCCGGATCCTACAGTCTCAGCCTCCCGAATGCTGGGATTACAAGCGTGCGCCACCACGCCCGGCTTCTTTGGTTTATTTCTGTTTAAATAATTTTCCTTAGCAAAAAATGTAGTAAAATTTTTTATTTATTTATAAGAATATATCTGATGGTGAAAATTTTTAAATGTCCCTCCATCTGAGAATGTTTTGATTTCCCCTTCATGTCTGAGGGATACTTTTTGCCACGTATACAATTCTAGGTTAACATTTAAGCGCTTGAAAGATATGGTGCCACTTTCTCCTGACTTTTATAGTGTTTGATGAGAAATCTGCTGTCATTCAAATGGTTTCTACTTATAGGTAAAGTGCATTTTTCTGTGACTGCTTCCAAGACTTTTTTTCTTTTGGATTTTAGTTTTCAGAATTTTAACTGTGGTGCAAGATGGTATGGATTTCTCTTCTTTTTCTTTCTTTTTTTATGTGGTATTGGGATGGAACCCAGGGGTGTTTTACCGCGGAGTCACGTCCTCAACCCTTTTTACTTTTATTTTTGTGACAGGGCCTAGCTAAGTTGCTGAGGCTGGCCTCAAACTTTTTGTTCTCCTGTGTCAGCATCCCAAGTAGCTGAGATTACAGGTATTCACCACCACATCTTCCATGTAGTATAAATTTTGTTAGGTTTATGCTGTTTAGAATTTATCTTTTTAAATCTCTAGCTTTGTGTATTTTGCCAAATTTGGGACATTTCAGCCATAGTTTCTTTGAATAGTCTTTCAAAAATATCCTGCCGTCTTTCCCCCCTCCTTTTATAACTCTAGTGAAATGAATGTTAGATTAAATTTTTTTTCTGGCAGTACTGGGGATTGGACCCAGGGGTACCCTACCACTGAGCTATACCCCTAGCCCTTTAAAAGATTTTAAATTTTGAAATAGGGTTTTTCTATACTGTCCAGGCTGGCCCTCCTGTTTCAGCCTCCTAAGTACTGGGATTACAGGAGTATTTTGCCACGCTCGGCAGATATTTTATTTTAGTCTCACAGGTCCTTGGGGTTCCTTTTTCCAGTCTGTTTTCTTTTTTTTTGTGGTACTGGGGATTGAACTCAGGGGTATTCTACCTCCGAGCTATACCCCCATCCCTATTTTTTATTCTTTATTTTGAAACAGAGTCTCAGTAAGTTGCGGAGTGCCTCACTAAGTAGCTGAGGCTGGCCGCGAACCCGGATCCTCCGGTCTCAGCCTCCCGAATGCTGGGATTACAAGCATGCGCCACCACGCCCGGCATCCAGTCTGTTTTCTTTACGTTGTTTAAGTTGGGTAATTTCCATTGTTCTGTCTTCCAGTCCATTGCTTTTTTGCTCTGTTCCCCCAATTCTGCTGTGGAACCCATCCACTGAGCTTCTTATTTTGGTTACCATATTTTTTTCAGTTATGAAATACTTCATTTTAAAATATAAAATTGGCCTTGTTTTATACATTTTGGTTATTTTCTGATAATTTCTATTTCTTTGCTAAGGGTTTCTATTTTATAATTTTTTGTAATTTGTTTTTGTAATTGCTCTTTGAAGTGTTTTGTTACGGCTCTTTTAAAACTGTTGTTAGATAATTCTAACATCTCCCTTATCTTGGTTTTGGTATCTTCGTGTTTATAAATTCAGTTTGAGGGTATAGCTTTTTCACCGTTTTATCAGATTTCCCTCTGAGTATTTCGTTTGTTTTTGATGTTATTGCAAATGAGCCTGGCTTCCACATTCTGGGACCTGCGTCAGGATAGAGTTGATGAAGAAGTATTCATTATTGAGTATGTAGACTTCTACTGAATACTCCTGTTTTATTTTTTATTTATTTTTATTTTTATTTTTATTTTTTTTTGCGGTACTGGGGATTGAACTCAGGGGCATTCTACCTTCGAGCTATACCCCCATCCCTATTTTTTATTCTTTATTTTGAAACCAAGTCTCACTAAGTTGCGGAATGCCTCACTAGGTAGCTGAGGCTGGCCGCGAACCCGGATCCTCCGGTCTCAGCCTCCCGAATGCTGGGATTACGAGCGTGCGCCACCATGCCCGGCTCTAATACTCCTGTTTTAATCTCTTGGTTTCTACTCAATTTAGGTTGATGTCTCCAAGCTGGGTCTTCTTATTTATTTACTTTTTTTTTTTTTTGTGGTGCTAGGGATTAAACCTAGAGGCAC
The DNA here is from genome assembly GCA_004027655.1 of Graphiurus murinus. NCBI lineage: Eukaryota > Metazoa > Chordata > Mammalia > Rodentia > Gliridae > Graphiurus > Graphiurus murinus. The sequence continues at coordinate 64,524 of PVLC010004437.1, forward strand.
TGTACCTCTGACCTATACTCCCAGCCCTTTTTAAACCTTTTGTTTTGCAACAATGTCTATGGTTTTTTGGGGGAAAGAAGAGGTCTTAGGAGCCCCGTTGCTTTTCAGATCCTTAGCTAGTCCTATTATTTTCAGGATCATCTGGGATCCCTTTCTCCTTTAAGAGCTACCTGGCTACAGATTTCTGAGACTCCCCAGAGCTTCGTAGTGTGATTTTCATAAAAAGTTGGCTTAGTTTTAGCCTCGTTTCCAACACCCCACACCACTGTTATACTAGTTAGGGTTCTCCAGAGAAGCAGAGACAATAAGAAGAGATTTACCAGATTGTCTTGCATGATCACGGAAGCTGATCCACAGCTTCCACAACGGCGGTCTGCAGGCTGGAGAGCTGGCAGGTGCTCAGTTTGAGAAGTTGGAACTCTCAGAACCACAGAGAGGACAAAGATGCTTCCGAACCCTGAGACTGGAGGCCCCAACGTGCCCTGGGGGGCTGCGGGAACAGTCCCATGCTCAAAGTATGAAGAATCTGGAGTCTGACATCCAAGTACACGAGCAGCAGAAAAACCCACCCACTCAGGAAGGGAGAGCTGGAGCCGGAGCTGGAAAGCAGGTTTTCCTCCTCTGCTTTTTGGATCCATCTGCTCCCTGGCCGACTGGAGGGTGGTGCGCACATCAGAGGTCTTCCTCACTCAGCGCACTCACCAGGCTTCTCTGGAAAACCTTCCCAGACGTAACCAGCCACGTGCTTTACCGATTCTCTGGGCCACCTTCGAGCCAGCCGAGTTGGTAAGTTGATACTCCCAACCATACATGACAGTTGACGGGCTGCACTCAGCGCTCTTGGCGGTTTGGCTGGTCAGCCCATACAACTGTCTCCTTCTTAGCTTCTTGAATGTTCTCTGCCTCGATCTCTGCTGCTGGTTTCTTGCTCTCTTATCTTTGAATGCGTTTAGCGTCTTTGTGTGTATTTAACATGGTTTATTATCAGTTAAGTGGAGTTTCTGAAAGAGGAGAGGCAAAGGTTTTTATTCAGTCTACCGTCATAACCAGAAGGCTTTCCTGTGTCTTGATTTCACTTTTGTCAGCTTTGCCCATCTTCCAACTTCATAACCTCTCTCTCACACGCACTTTCAATACTCCTTTCTCTCTCTCTTTCCCCCTTGTATGGCTGCCCCAAGCCCAGCTAAACTCCACTGCTTATCTTCTGCATACATCTTTTTTTTTTTTTTTTTCTCGGTACTGGGGATTGAACTCCGGGGCATTCTACCTCCAAGTTACGTCCTCAGCCCTGTTTTTTATTCTTTATTTTGAAACAGGGTCTCACTAAGTTGTGGAGTGCCTCACTAGGTAGCTGAGGCTGGCTGCGAACCTGGATCCTCCGGTCTCAGCCTCCCAAATGCTGGGATTACAAGCGTGTGCCACCACGCCCGGCTTCTTCTGCATACTTTTAAAAGAGCACGGTACTGCTAGGAAAAAATACATGGAAGCCGGCTGGTGACACTGGAAACTTGTAACCACTGGACGGCCATGGCGCCCACTCCTACAATCCCAGTGCTTGGGAGGCTGAGACGGGATTGCAGGTTTGAGACCTGCCTCAACAATTTGGCAAGATGCTCAGCAGCCTAATGAAACTCTATTTCAAAACAAAAAATACAAAGGGCTGGGGATGTAACTTAGAGGTAGAATGTCCCTGTATAAAACACACACACACACACACACACACACACACACACACACACACACACTCATGCCTCACACTTTGTAACTTGTGATTTGAAGCAGGCACTGGACATTGTCTGAAATCCTCCTTACGGTGCTTCCTGGAGGGAAGGAGACGGCTTTATTTTCTCAAACTTCCCCTTCTGGAACATTCTTGTCTCTAGGCCTCCAACCTTCAAACCTCCCTACCCCTGTGTTCACACTCTCTGGGTTCGATCACCCTGCACCATGTGCTTGAATACCCCACCCCGGACCGCCCATTAATTTCGTTCATGCAACCATCCCACACTCCTCCCTGGGTTTCGGTCTCTCTCTTACTCTTGGGTCGTTAAGGTTGACACACACATGCTGAACTATTTCCCATCTCAAAAGAAGTTCAATCAATTAATTTATTGGTGCATTGTAATTACACATCACAATGAGAAAGCAATACAGTCACACATGCACACAACACTTGGTCTGTTTCCTTTGCCACGCTGCCCCCCTCCCGGTGCATGATGGGGCCGTCTTCAAAACTGAACAAAGCAAAACAAGAACCACACTTTCCTCAACACCAGTTCCCTCTTCAGCCCGGTCTGTGATCCTTCCCTTCCCCTTCCTTCCTTCCTTCCTTCCTTCCTTCCTTCCTTCCTTCCTTCCTTCCTTCCTTCCTTCCTTCTTTCCTTCCTTCCTTCCTTCCTTCCTTCCTTCCTTCCTTCCTTCCTTCCTTCCTTCCTTCCTTCCTTCCTTCCTTCCTTCCTTCCTCTTTTCTTTTCTTTCTGTTTTGTGGTACTAGGGATTGAACCCAGGGGCATTCTATCTCTGAGTTAAACCACAGCACTTTTATATTTTGAAACAGGGTCTTGCTAAGTTGCTGAGGCTGGCCTTGAACCTGCGATCCTCCTGTCTCAGCCTCCCAAGTACTGGGATTATAGGCATGTGCCACCACCCCCGGATGAGAGTTATTTCTCTATATTTCCCAACACTTGATATTGTCTGGCTTAAAAAAATATTTGGTGACCTAAAAGATGTTAAATGAATGGCCTTCAAAAATCCTTAAAAGGTGCTTGTAATCCCAGCATTCGGGAGGCTGAGACCAGAGGATCCGGGTTCGCGGCCAGCCTCAGCTACCTAGTGAGGCACTCTGCAACTTAGTGAGACGCGGTTTCAAATTAAAGAATAAAAAATAGGGCTGGGGGTATAGCTCGGAGGTAGAACGCCCCTGAGTTCAATCCCCAGTACCGCAAAAAAAAAAAAAAAAAAAAAAAAAAAAAAAAAAAAAAAAAAAAAAAAAAAATCCTTAAAAGGATTATGTGGAGCTGGCTGGGAGGCTCACGTCTGTAATCCCAGCCAATGGGAAGGCTGAGGCAGGAGGACCGCAAGCTGGAAGGCAGCTTGGGAAACGTAGAAAGATCTTATCTCAAACTAACTAACTAACTAAATAAAAAAGGACTGGGACTGTAGCTTAGTGGGGGAGCAGAATGCCCCTGGGTTCAGTCTACCCAGGACTGCAGGAAAAGAAAAGGGACGATGTCACACTCCTTCACTCCTGGATTCCACCCCACTGAAAGGTGGTTATTTAGGATAAAATCCAATGCCTAAAAAAAAAGGATGGGCCGCGCTTGCCTGTGCTCCTCGGGTGCGCAGGCACACTGCGCTCTTCTCTTTCGCAGGCTCTGGACTTGCTGGGAAGCCTTTCAGTCTGCTGTTCTCTGCCTGGTCCGCCCTCGCTCTTCAGCTCCTAACCCCTTGCAGGTCACCCCGAGGCGCCGCACCCCCCCCAGACCCTTCCGATCTGTTTCCTATCAGGCCACACCCCTTTGAACCCCACAATCTAGGTTGAGACGGTGTGCATATGCCACGAAGCCGGCACTCTCCATGTGGGGGCGAAGGAAACAGGCAAAGTTTAGAGGATGCCTTTTTTTTGGCCAGGGACGGCTCCGAGGCCACACACATATTCGCACTTAGTTCCCGGAGCGGCGTGGTGAGGTGGATGGCATTCCTCCCCACTTTCTAGACGACCTAAGAGGTTAGCCAGCTCGTCACAGCACAGAGTTACTGAGTGACATCACTGGTATGGAAAGCCAAGTCTATTGCCTGCAGTTTTTTATTTTTATTTTTTTTTGTGGTATTGAGGATTGAACCCAGAGGCATTCTACCTTGGAGCTATACCCCCAGCCCTATTTTAATTTTTTTGTTGTTTGTTTTGAAGCAGGGTCTCTCTTACTAGGTTGAGGAGAGTCTCACTATTTACTGAGGCTGTCCTCAAACCTGCCATCCTCCTGTTTCAGCCTCCCAAGTCCTGAGATTACAGGTGCATGCCCAGCCCCTGTGACGTTTTGATAGATGTATACATTATGTAATGTTTCAGTCAGGTTAAGTACCTGTATCTCTCTAAGCACTTATTATTTCTGAATGGTGAAAACATTTGAATATTTTCATCTGCTTTTTGAAATATACAGTACATTATCATTATCTATAGCCACCCTGCTGAGTAATAGAACACCAGAACTGCTTGTTCCAGTCTAACGCTAACATAACTATTAGCTTTTTATCTACGAACACACCCAGGAGGGAGATAACTAGATTGTCCGCTCAGCTGGGATGACCAGGCAGGGCAAACTGTCTCAGCTTTGAAGGGGTGTGACACGGGGCAGCCCCCAGGGCATTTCTTAGGCTGCTTGAGGGATCCAATCGCCTGAGCTACTGGTCAGAAATATGTGTTTCCAGCCAGGCGTGGTGGCGCACGCTTGTAATCCTAGCATTTGGGAGGCTGAGACCGGAGGATCCGGGTTCATGGCCAGCCTCAGCTACCTAGTGAGGCCCTCTGCAACTTAGTGAGACTCGGTTTCAAAATAAAGAATAAAAAATAGGGCTGGGGGTATAGCTCGGAGGTAGAATGCCCCTGAGTTCAATCCCCAGTACCACAAAAAAAAAAAAAAAAAAAAAAAAAAAAGGAAATATGTATTTCCAAACCACTCTCCAGGAGACTCAAGTTATCAGGTTATTTAGGGAGAGGTTGGGAAACTTTTATTTATTTGTTTATTTATATCTATTTATTTATTTTTGTGGTGCTGGGGATGGAACCCAGGGGCCTTCTACCTCCAGGCTACACTCCCACCCAGATCTACTTTATTTCTTATGTGGAAACAGGGTCTCGCTAAGTTGCAGAGGGCCTCACTAGGTTGCTGAGGTTGACTGCCAACCTGCGATCTTCCGGTCTCAGCCTCCCAAGTACTGGGATTAGAAAAGTGGGCCACCACGCCCCGCGGGGAAACCATTTTAAAACAAACGGCCTAAGAAACTGGCAACATCCGTTGGAATCAGGAAACACACCTTACAAGAGCTTTTAACAGAGTGGTAGTTACCTTGGATTTCAAATGGACGGTCTCTGGGGTTTCTGTGAGGGGGGCAAGTTCCCCTTAAAGGAGTGACCGACCTCTTTGACCAAATGTTATTTATTATTATTATTTTTTGGTACTGGGGATTGAACCTAGCTAGGGGTGTTCTACCTTTGAGCTACATCCCCAGCCCTATTTTATTTTGAAACAAGGTCTCACTAAGTTGCTGAGGCTGGTATTGAACCTATGATCCTCCTGTCTTAGCCTCCCAAGTACTGGGATTACAGGTGGGCACCATCATGCCTGGTTCCAAATGTTATTTGCAGAACAACAGTCAAAATGGACATCAATTCCAGGTGTGGTGGCGCATGATTGTGATCCCAGTACTTGGCAGGTGGAGACAGGAGGATCGCAGACTCGCAGCCAGCCTCAGCTACTTAGTGAGGCCTTCTGCAGTGTAGTGAGACTCTGTTTCAAAATAAAAAAAATAAAGTAGGGCTGAGGTATATAGCTCAGTACCACAAAACCAGCCAACCAGCCAACCAACCAACCAACCAACCATCCAACTAGGGTGTTCACATAAGTGGGAGAACAAACAAAACAAAACAAAAACAAAGTCACATGAGAGGACCATCATAAGTGGGAGAAAAAAGAAATCACTCTTCAAAGTAGGGGCTGGAGAGAATTTGGAGTTATCATAGTTGGGTCCATTTTTTTTTTTTTTTGTAGTACTGGGGATTGAACTCAGGGGCATTCCACCTCCGAGGTACACCCCCAGCCCTATTTTTTTATTCTTTATTTTGAAACAGGGTCTCACTAAGTTGTGGAGGGCCTCACTAGGTAGCTGAGGCTGGCTGTGAACCTGGATCCTCCAGTCTCAGCCTCCCAAGTACTGGGATTCCAAGAGTGCGCCATCGCACCTGGCTTCCAGCGTCTCTTTGAAAGGTCATCTCTGGCTCCACCGGAGTCTCATTCCAAGGTGGCTGCAGTCAGCTGGAAGGAGAATAATGGCCTGTCCACCCATCTATCCATCCATCCATCCATCTATCTATCTATCTATTCTATCTGTCTATCTATCTATCTATCTATCTATCTATCTATCTATCTATCTATCTATCTATCTATCTATCTATTATCTGTATAGGAGATTGAGCCCAGGGTGCTATATCACTGAGCTCACTCCCAGCCCTCCTCCTCCTCCTCCTCCTCCTCCTCCTCCTTCTTCTTCTTCTTCTTCTTCTTTTTTTAATTTTTTGAGACAGGATCTCGCTAAATTACTGAGGCTGGTCTCAAACTTGTGATCCTCCTGCCTCAGCCTCCCAGCAGCGGCCCTGTTTAAACAGGGCGCTGGGTCTCACACGTGTCTTCCTTCCACTCTGGGCCTGGTCTGTGGATGTTTGAGTTTTCCACCCTCAGTCTTAACAGACCTCTGCATTTTTTAATACATCACTTTATACAGTCCCAGCTCAGCAGTCTATAAAAATGAAAAGAGAGCCAGCTGTGCCTGAGATAATTTGCCATTTTGTGTGCTGGAATGAGAAGGAATGGTCACAGGGACAATAATGACAACAATGACCAGGACAAGGGCAACATCTGAGGCAGACACTGGTCATCTGCAAAGGCAGTGAGTTGTTCCCTAGCCCTGCAAACTGAGCCCTTTCATCTGGCCACAATGTCACATTAGTGGGGCTTTTGTTGTTTCTAAAACAAAAACCAAAACACTTGTAATCCCAGCATTTGGGAGGCTGAGACCAGAGGATCCGGGTTCGAGGCCAGCCTCAGCTACCTAGTGAGGCACTCCGCAACTTAGTGAGACCCGGTTTCAAAATAAAGAATAAAAAATAGGGCTGGGGATGTAGCTCGGAGGTAGAATGCCCCTGAGTTCAATCCCCAGTACTGCAAAAACAAACAAACAAAAAAACCCAAACAAACCTGGATTTAATGTTAACTTCCTCCTTATACTTAATGTTCCTGCACTTCATAACCTCCCGGGGAAGGGAAAGATTACAGGTGTGTTTAATCCTCTCTCCGATTTCTGCAGCAAACAAGTAGGCATTGAAACACTTAGCCAACAGCTTGGTGACCGTCCTGAGCACCTAAGAAACTTCAGAAATCAACTTGCAGCTGGGCAGGAGCTTTGAATAGGAATCCTTCACAACAGCATAAAGTTATTACCTGGTTTGGCTTCTAAGGTTTTAAGAGCCGTTCGAGTGTGGCTCACTAGTTGGATGAATGGTTTATTGGCATTCTGTAGGAACAGATTAAAGTGAATGCCTTCGTGGCTTTTCAGTCTTAGAATGGCCGGATTCCTTAGAGGGGATTTAGTCCCCCGCCAACGTGGGCAGAGGCTGGTATAGTGACGAAATGACCACAAGAGGGCGCCAAAGACAACGGTATGGTACCGTGGACTGAAGGGCCCGCTGGAAATAGGGCTTAAAAGGGAAGGAGGGGAGCTGAAAACGCAGAAAGGACCAGCTCACCGACAGAGGGGTCCACCTTCGCTTAGAGTCTCCGTAGCAGGGCATTAAAATTACAGGGCAAAACAAAACCTACCCACGACGTAACTAGAGTCTGCTTAAAAAAAAAAAAAAAAGAAAGAAAGATTTTAGAAAGGGACTTGAAAATGTATCCTGAAGTATGGTTTTGTGTCTTGCTTCCAGACCCTGAAAGCCCTTGGGGGGTGAATAGACCCCGTCCCTTGGAAGACAATGTCTCTCTCCTGCTCTAAGGGAATCTCACTACTGCAGCGTCTGCGCCTCAGGCTCTAGGTCCGGAAGGGCTGAGGCAAGATGTTTCTCTGTGCTGGGCCATCAGGGACTACAGCTAGCAGAGAGATGAAATTTCATTTCAGTATTCGTAAGTGTCCAAGAGCTACATAAATGACAATCCTAAATGGACGAGACTGGTCTACAGTGTTTCTGCTTTTGTTTTCCGCAAAGCTACATAAATAGTAACTTAAATGGCAACTAAATGGACCAGACCGGTCTACAGTGTTCCTGCTTTTGTTTTTGCAAAGCTAACAGTACCTATGGGGTTAGAAGAGCTTCCATAGAGTACTGAGATTTTAAGATTTAAAAAAATTGTTTCAAAATATTTGTTTGGGTGATGGAAAAGCAAATCTTTTTGCCCCTTCCTTTCCACAGTTTATAAAATGCTAACTTCTTAAAACCAGTGACTCACAAGACATCTTGTGGTCTGTGATAGACTGCTGGGATTTTTTTTTTTAATTAAATAACACAGGAATTTATCTTGAATGTTTCTGAAACCCGGGAACATAAAGTAAGAATCGCTTCTGTAAGGGAACAGAGATCTTTCTGTGTGGTGCAAAATCTTTCCAACGGAAGCCGAGGAATTCAGCCTATAAATAAATCCTCCATAAACAAGTCCAAAAGGGCTCTGAAACCTGGGACTGGCCGATTTTCTCAGACACCCAGAAAGCTCAAAACATGTAGCAGAGAGTGTGAGACAATCTGTCTGACTGGAAGGCTGGGTTTGGACTGGGAACTCATCTAGCTAGCTAGCTAGCTATCAATCATTTATCCATCTATCGACTCACATACACATTTTTCTTTTATTTTTCCTTTGTGAAAGTGTCAAAAAGAAAGTCGTGTGGGTTGATTGCTGAAAGTTAGAGACCAACCAGGAAGAGACAAAGAACAAGGAATTCTTCCTATTTGTGGAGGAGAGCCAACACAAACCCACTTGGGCAGAGTCTGTGTACTCCAAAGAGAGGAGAAGAGGCAGAACCCAGTACCGAGGGTGTGTGTGTGTGTGTGTGTGTGTGTGTGTGTGTGTGTGTGTGTGTGTGTAGTCTAGACCAGGAGGTTCAAAGTTAGGGTAAAGGAGGCCCACTGCGGAGGCCTGTGGCCGCCGGAGAGCATATCCACACTTGCCAATAAGGGATCTTATTTACCCACCTTTGCCCACAGGGATCTGCTCAGCCTGGGTTCCCGAGCCACCGTGCATGCTCAGAGTTCTGCAAAAACTGTGCAAAATGGATTCTTTTCAATCAAACAAAATGTTCTTCTGCTTTGATGGGGTGTCTAAGAACAAGAGAGTATTCCCTTGTGAGCGCGCCTGGTGTCACCCATTGCCCAGCTCCTGCAGCGCCGGCCTTTGGAAGGGGCGCCAGGGAAGCCTGTGTCACTGGCCTGTGTCACAGGCGGGTCCCGCTGCCCGCAGGACGCAGGCGGACCGTGTCCAGGACGCTGTGCTCGGCTCGTCACACGGTCACATCTCACTTTTTTCCTTATTGGGTCTTGTTTTCCTCTTCCTCCCTCTCTCTCTTTCTTTCATGAAATGTATCAAATATACAGAAGAGAACTGAGACTACCTCATCAATTGTTTCTGTACCAATATGATCAGGACAGTTTTGTAACAATGATCACAGTTTGTTGGGTCTCTGTCAGACAGATTATTTATTTAATTTTTTTTTAACATACACAAGACTTCAGTACTCAATTGAGGACTGGTGGATTTCTCAAAATTATTTTCTATTTTCTCTTTCTCTCCCTCCCTCTCTTCTTCCCTCCCTCCCTCCCTCCCTTCTTTCCTCCTTCTCCTGAACTAACCACATTCTAAAGTTCATGGTTTGCCTTTGGTCTGATCTACTTTGACCACATAACTTGTGTTTGTTTCAAAAAGTAATATATGTCTGTGTTTGTTTGCTTGTTTTGGTACTAGGGTTTGAACCCAGAAGTGTTCTACCTCTAAGCTATATTCCCAGCCCTATTTTATTTTTTATTGTGGTACTGGGAATTGAACCCAGAGGCTTTCTACCTCTGAGTTATACCCACAGCCCTCCCCTGCCTCCTATTTTTTTTTTTTTTTTTAACAATGTCTCACTAGGTTGCTGAGAATCTCACTAAGTTGCCAAGGCTGGTCTTGAACCTGGGATCCTCGTGTCTTAGCCTCCCTTATTGGGAAAGCAGGCATACACCACCATGCCCAGTTGTATTGTTTATTTTGTAACAGGGTCTTGCTAAGTTGCTGAAACTGGCCTCAAACCTGTGATTCTCCTGTCTCAGCCTCCCAAATACTGCGATTACAAGCATGTGCCACCACACCTGGCTACACACACACACACACGCACATTTTAGGGAGTGGTATTTACAAAACATGTATGTTTCTGTAGATTGCTATTGTGGTTCAGTGTTGCGACTTTAGGGATATCGCAGTGATATATTTTGATCCAATTTATTCTTTTTTTTTTTTTTTTTGCGGTACTGGGGATTGAACTCAGGGGCATTCTACCTCCGAGCTATACCCCCCGCCCTATTTTTTATTCTTTATTTTTGAAACAGGGTCTCACTAAGTTGCAGAATGCCTCACTAGGTAGCTAAGGCTGGCCGTGAACCCAGATCCTCCGGTCTCAGCCTCCCAAATGCTGGGATTACAAGCGTGCGCCACCATGCCCGGCTCAATTTATTCATTTTAATTTGCTGCTTTATAATTCTTTATTTTTTGGTACTGGAGATGGAACCCAGGGAAATTCTGCCTCTGAGCTATACCTCCGGTCATTTTATTTATTTATTTATTTATTTATTTATTTATTTATTTATTTATTTATTTATTTTTATGGTGCTGGGAATTGAACTCAGAGGCATTCTGCCTCTGAGTTACACCCCCAGATTTTATTTCTTATTTGGAAACAGGCTCTCACTAGGTCGCTGAGGACCTCGCTAAGTTTTCGAGGCCGGCTTTGAACCTGCGATCATTGTGGCTCAGCCTCCCAAGTACTGGGATTACGCGCATGCGCCGCCACGCCTGGCTGTGGCTCATATATTAGACAGTGCTCTTGCACGTTTCTGTAGGATTGGGGTTGCAGACATTCTTCTTCCCTTCTGTCCCTCGGCTTCTTTGCACTCTTGATGGCTATTGGTTTTTAGAAGCCGTTGCCAACCTATGAAGAGGCTCCTTTCATTGCACACCGTCCAATCACGTCCATCCTTCTATAACTCCCCCTCCTGGGCTCCACCTGGCCCTTTAGTTTCTGCTGGAGCCCGGCCACTGCTAGGGTGACTTGTGCGTTGTCCCATGCTCTGGATGGCCGAGGCTGTGGATAACTGAGGTGCGACTCCATTATCTCTGCAGTTCAGCGGTTATCAACAACAGTCCGTTATGCTTTCTCAAAATTATTGGTTTGAGAGGCTGCTTAAGGGCATAGATGTAGCTCTGAGCCATCGCACCCAAACTGTGAGTCAGTGTCTTTACCCAAGACACTGGGCCAATCTCTGAAAGGCTAATCCAGCTCTACAGAGTCCAATAGTCCAGGCTTTCAGGGAGAAGCTAGCTGCCTTCCCCTCGTCCCCACCAACTCTTGCCCTTATTCTGTCTAAGGAGGCAGGGAGGGAGTTGAGACTCTCAATCCTGCTCCAGACGGGGAGTGGGAGGCGTCATTCTTGCTACAACCACAGCAGCCTAGAAGATAGCAGCTGGGCCAGGCTGGAAGGAACCTCTGTTCCTATAGTGTGACTTTTCTTTCTTTCTTTCTTTCTTTCTTTCTTTCTTTCTTTCTTTCTTTCTTTCTTTCTTTCTTTCTTTCTCTCTCCTTCCTTCCTTCCTTCCTTCCTTCCTTCCTTCCTTCCTTCCTTCCTTCCTTCCTTCCTTCCTTCCTTCCTTCCTTCCTTCCTTTTTTTGTGGTACTAGGGATTGAACTCAGGGGCATTCTACCTCCGAGCTACACCCCTAGCCCTA
>PVLC010004438.1:0-85237 GCA_004027655.1 Graphiurus murinus
GGTACTGGGGATTGAACTCAGGGACATTCTACCTCCGAGCTATACCCCCAGCCCTATTTTTTATTCTTTATTTTGAAACCGAGTCTCACTAAGTTGCGGAGTGCCTCACTAGGTAGCTGAGGCTGGCCGCGAACCTGGATCCTCCGGTCTCAGCCTCCCGAATGCTGGGATTACAAGCGTGCGCCACCACGCCCGGCTTCCTTGAATTTTGTACACCTTGTATTTGGAGAAAAAACTGTGCTCACATATTTCTGATTCTTTAAACTTTACTTTATCAAAATGTTTGTTTTTAGATATAATAATTAATGTCAAAAATTTCTGAGTCTTTCTAATTGGTTCCTTATCTAGGAATCTAGAATAAATTTATTCTGAGGAAATAAGTAAGAAAAGGCATTCAAGATAAAATAGATCATCAAGGTGGTAACATTTAAACATGAATTATTTTTGATAATTTTTCTCCAGCATTTACAACCTAATACTAAATTATGCTTCATATTGAGTAAGTATATACCTTCATTTCTTGTGTTACTTGAACATAATCTTTCTATTTTTTTTTTCATTGAATCTAAGAATATACCTTTAAAAACACCTGGATAACTTAAGATCAGAAATAATATACAATCCAAGAAAAACCAGTAGACATATAAAATAGAAGATTTTAGCCTATAGATTTAACTAATTTATGTGTTAGCTAAATTCTCAAGACTTTTTAAAATGTTTCAGGCAAATGACATGCTAAAATAAGCACCAAACCATTTATCACATGACTTGAAACAGGAACTGATTTTTGTTCTAACTTACAGAATGACCAAGTAAAATAAAAACGACGCAGTTGAATGCTAAACTTTGAAAAAATGTAAAGTTGAAATTTAAGGCACAATCAACACAATTATCATAACTCTAGACAGAAAAATATGAGAGGACAGGAAGAGCAATCAGAGGAAATTTTTAAAATGGCACAAATGAGATGACGTAGTAGAAAATTTGAAAGAAAATGTAAGAATTGACATACACGGGAGGAAAAGCCTTTTCAACAAATGCTTCTGGGAAAACTGGATATCCCATATGTAAAAGAATAAAATTAGATGGGTTGAAGACCTAGTAATTAGAAAAAAAAATAACTTTGTAATTATTAGAAGAAAGAAAGAAAGAGGGCAAATGAACTGAATAGATAGTTTCCAAAGAAGAAATACAATCGGTCAATAAATATATCAAAAACGTTCAACATCACTATCAGTTAGAGAAATGCAACTCAAAAAACTAGGATGAGATTTCATCTAACTCCAGTTAGAATGGTGATCATCAAGAATACAAATGAAGCTGGGCGTGGTGGCGCACGCTTGTAATCCCAGCATTTGGGAGGCTGAGACTGGAGGATCCGGGTTCGCGGCCAGCCTCAGCTACCTAGTGAGGCACTCCGCAACTTAGTGAGACCCTGTTTCAAAATAAAGAATAAAAAATAGGGCTGGGGGTGTAGCTCGAAGGTAGAATGCCCCTGAGTTCAATCCCCAGTACTACAAAAAAAAAAAAAAAAAAAAAAAAAAAAAAAAAAAAAAAAAAAAAAAAAAAAAAAAAAAAAAAAAAAAAAAAAAAAAAAAAAAAAAAAAGAATACAAATGATAACAAATGCTGGCAAGGATATGGGAAAATAGGAACTCTTATACACTGTTGGTGATTCATGCATTGCCTACAACACTCAAAACAGCAAAACAAAGACTAAACGTATTAAAGAGATATTTCAGCTATTTCTGATCTCAGAGGAGGCAGTGTTTAATTTGAGTTCAGTCAAATTAACTGTCTGCCCAAAGGAAACTGATTCTTTAGTGGGCACACAGCCGAATTATGGTATCTACTATGCATTATTTATAATATCCAGACTTAAAAAACTTCTCAGGTTTCCATAGAAACACAAAAGTGTGGCCCCATGCTAAGGAGAGAAGAAATCAATAGGAGCTGGACGTGATGGTGCATGCTTGTAATTTGGGAGGCTGAGACTGGAGAATACAGGTTCGAGGCCAGCCTCAGCTACCTAGTGAGGCACTCCGCAACTTAGGGAGACCCTGTTTCAAAATAAAGAATAAAAAATAGGGCCAGGGGTATAGCTCAGAGGTAGAATGCCCCTGAATTCAATCCCCAGTACCGCAAAAGAAGAAAAGAAAAAAAAAAAAAAAAAGAAATCAATAGAAATGACCTAGATATAGTGATGTGTAGAGTAGGATTTTTTTTTTAAAGCAGTTACACCCCTGATGTTATAGATGTAAAGGAAAAGAAGATCACAATGAGTTAAAGATAGAAAATCTCAGCAGATAAATAAAAGCTAAAAAAAGAAACAAAATATCTAGGAAAAAAAGGCATATGTGTGTGTGTGTGTGTGTGTGTGTGTGTGTGCGTGTGCGCGCGCGCGTGTGTTTAATACATGAAATAAGTCATTGGATGAGTTTTTAAGTTGTATAGTATGTGCATATGTATTACAAGTGGTGGCTAGAGGATACAAATCACTATTTGCACTATTTGGACATAAAAGGTGAAAACTGTACTAAATACTAAATGCTAACTGTTAATATATACGCTAAGTCTTAATTCATCATTTTATTTTAGAAAACCAGAGGAAATGTGTTTGCCAATAAGCTTTAATATCTTTCTCCCTAGAGCAATGGTTATAAGATTAAATTTCAGAGAAATACAGCAGTACATATACTAAGTGACTCAAAATATGTCAGTCCCTGCTAATTTGGTCAAAGCCGAGAATTTAAAAATAAAACAAAAGGAAAGATCAGTTTCTGTTGAATTTCATTTTGTGCCTTATGTTAGAAATTTGTAAAACTGTCTCTTGCTGGCTCTCAGATAGTGAAATAACAATGAATTCCACTTCAGGCAAGCTGCTTTTCAAGCAGACCTGTCAGGAGACAGACAGACAGTTCAGGGTAATTCATTCTTGCCACTGGGTCTCCGGTGACTTGTGAAGGAATCTGGCATTTCTAAAATATAAATAGCATTAACTCGCAGCAAGAAATAGGAAATGTTTGCTGTGTTTATTGAGAGGCAACAGACACGGAGTAAGCAGAGGGAAACTGTGATGGGGTTTAATGACAGGATAAGAACGAGGATTTTATCAGTAAAGATTTCTAAAGAACACACCTTACCAAGTCCAGGGTTGACTGGGGAGGGGGAGCGGTTATCGGTGCCTCTTATTTTACAAGTCTATTGTTCCTCCAAATCATCTTAGTATATCCATTTTGAATCAAGATGCAAGAATAAAATATGCCAATGGAAATAAAATGCAGAAAACTAGAAATACACAAAGCAAGCTCGAAACTCTCTTTCTGCTCATTAATTCGACCTGCAACTCACATCCCGAAAGTAGCAGCAAAGGGTGAGCCCACAATCAAACTGTCACCGAGTTCTAAAGCAGAACTGAAGTCTGGACTTCTCCTCATTAGGGGCTTGCCCGGCTCAGGGAGTGACACAATTCTCTTTGCTCTCAGAGTTCCTATATGGAAAAGAAATGGGAGAGCTTGGTGGTGGTAAATGTTATTACTTCCAAGAGTTCATCCTATGAAACTCATAAATTTTTGTTTGTAGTTCTAACACTCCTATATTGAAGGACGAAGGAAATATCCGAGAAGATAGTGAAAGCAAGCATTGGAAGGGGTTTCTGTTTGTGCGCCCCTCCCACCCCCTTTCTTCTTTGTTCTGCTGTTAATGCACAGGAGATCATATTTGAGCATTCCGTGGCCCTAGTATGCCTTAGAACTATTTCCCATTTGGATTTTATTTGGCGGAGTTTATTGAAGGAGGCATGAAAACATCCTATCAATGGATATTTGTCTGTGGGACAGAGTAACAGGGCGGGGAAGTCATGATGCAGACTGAGCACCTATTTGTCCCTGGACAGAGGTTGAAATGAGTTTGGGGATGACTTTGTACATTGGTGGGTCTTCCCGCTCAATTCTTTGCTCTGCTGATGCCACATGAAGTATTTTTGTGGGCCATCAGATTTCCAAGATCAACATAGACTAAGACTCAATGGTTGTTTGACTGCCATGTAAAAGTTAATAATACCAAGGGCCCTGTGCATGAATGTTTCTGTTGCTCTGAATCTCATTACAATGTGTAATTACAATGCGCCAATAAAAGTATATTAAAAAAAGCAAATACATACTTCAAGCCCACCTTATTAGACTGTAACCTGCTAGACTAGGAAATTAAAAGAGATTTCACTTAGCAAAAGTTAGCATCGATAGTCTTAACCTGAGTATAAACTTGACTATTTAAAAATCTGTTTCATGGATGGGTGTGGTGGCGCACGCTTGTAATCCAGCATTCGGGAGGCTGAGACCGGAGGATCCGGGTTCGCGGCCAGCCTCAGCTACCTAGTGAGGCACTCCGCAACTTAGTGAGACCCGGTTGCAAAATAAAGAATAAAAAATAGGGCTGGGGGTGTGGGGGTGTAGCTCAGAGGCAAAATGCCCCTGAGTTCAATCCCCAGTACCGCAAAAAAAAAAAAAAAAAAAAAAAAAATCTGTTTCATGGATGGGCATGGTGGCGCACGCTTGTAATCCCAGCATTTGGGAGGCTGAGACCAGAGGATCCGGGTTCGAGGCCAGCCTCAGCTACCTAGTGAGGCACTCCGCAACTTAGTGAGACCCTGTTTCAAAATAAAGAATAAAAAATAGGGCTGGGGGTATAGCTCAGAGGTAGAATGCCCCTGAGTTCAAACCCCTGTATGGGAAAAAAAAAATCTGTTTCATGTTTATATTGAGATTCTCACTTAATTGGAGAACATATATTTGATATCTGATAACATATTCTATTAGGTCAATGTGTTCTATGGCAGCTCCCTATAGCAATTTAAATCTTTGAATCATACTTTTTCCTTTTTCTTTCCTTCCTTCCCTCCTTCCTTCCTTCCTTCCTTCCTTCCTTCCTTCCTTCCTTCCTTCCTTCCTTCCTTCCTTCTTTTCAGCCTTTCTTTTTTTGTGTGTGGTATTGGAGATGGAACCCAGGGGCCTTCTACCTCTGGTCTACAACCCGGACTCTATTTTATTAGTATTTTTTATTTAGAAATAGTCTTGCTGAGTTGCTGAGAGCTTCACCAAGTTGCTGAGGCTGGCTTTGAACCTGTGAGATCTTCCTGTCTCAGACTCCCAAATACTGGGATTACAGGTGTGCACCACCACACCCGGCTATTTTGTATCATCATTTAAGGTCTACAATCATAGAAGAGCCAGGAAACTCTGTTATCGGATGTTTCAGTTGTAACATGGATCGGATAGTGACATTTTCATTTTTATTTACATATACCACATATATGATATTTGAAGATTAAAGCCTCACTATTCTCCTTGGAATCTTATAGAAGGTTCTCCTGTCCATCAATGAGTCTCTGGCATTTACTGCATGGATAAGAATTCAGCATGGCTTCCACAGGATTCCCAGAGCAGCCCCTTTACCAACGCAAAAGGATGTTTGTGACATGTGTCTCTGCCTACTGTTTACGAGTTCTGAAACTGAATGAAATTTTTTGTCTTAGACTTGAATACATGTTACTTGGGCTTTTCCTAACAGAGTCCATTCACCTGTTATCTTGGTCTTGGCATCCCCCACTTCATATTCACCCAGATCCCAGGCAGGTGTATTGCAGAAACCCTTGACTGATATTCCTCATCCTTACTGAAACATGTGCGAACATGTACTATCAAGTCAAAATAAAAGCTTCCTGCCATGGGCTTTTGAGAAGGTCATTTTCCTCCAGCGCCTAAGGGGAATTCATTTGTGTGTTCTCATTTTAGGACCTCTTTATTGATCATACACTTTAGGCCACATGCTGTTCTGGCTTATGGAGAAAAAGAAGTAAGTATAGCTGCTGTGCGGAGAATTTATGCTCTGGTCCGGGAAGGCAATAAACAAACAAGCAACTGTTTTGAGGGATAATAAAAGAGAAATAAAGTGAGGTGAAGTGGCAGAGTATTCTTCAACTTTCGATAGAGAAGTCGAAGATAAGGGCGTCTACCACCCATTGTGTGACTATGTAACATGAAACTTCTCTGTGGAGCTAAAAAGGCTTAGAAAAAGGTATCTGTTATCCTGCTGCTGTGCCATTTAATGTTGATTTATGCACAAAATAAAGGGCAGATGTCCTCATTCAATGTAATAACAAAGGCAGTATAAGTAAAAATAAAGTATCAATCACTTTCATCATCAAAACTCCAATCTGTTGAGTCCCTGCAACATAAATCACACTGCCTGTATTACATATATTATTTTATTGTATCTTACCTACAGTCCTGTTTTACATACTTCCTTCAGCTTATGGTTAAGCAGCTAATGTAACCGAGGTTAAATATTTTCCCTGGTGTTCCTTAGCTTGTACAATCTGGGATCAGATCAGCCCAGGTTCCTAATCTTCCAATTTTTAGCCCTTTCCTCTAGATCACATACCTTGAGATGGTCCCTAGGTCTCTAGGAATGGTGCGTGGATGGGCAGGTTATGGATTGGTCATCTCTCCGGGAGTTTGGACAATATCCTGCTCTACTGTTAAGGCATATGGCAACCCTCTTGTTATGGAAACGTGAGATGTGGCATCAGACTAAGTATCTCTTGAAGGAGAAGCATATCTCAAAGATAATCCACTAAATGAAGGGTAGGTGCTCAGACAGAAATCTATATTTGTGAAGGTAAGAATTAGGCTGGGGAAAAAGAAAGCTCAAATATCCCTTTATTTATACTCTAATTGGTTTGGAATAGGGTACTTTGGACTATGTGGTTCAATTTTTGTTTTGTTTTGTTTTTCTCACATGGAGGCTTTGGTATATTATAAAACAAACTCTATAGCAGCACAATTGCCAAACTAGAGAGCCAACTTAGGTGTCCATCAACAGATGAATAGATTACAAAATTATGGCATATACACACAATGGAATTCTACTCAACAATAAAGAAGAACAAAATAATGGCATTTGCAGAGAAAATGGATGAACCTGGAGAACATTATATTAAGTAATATTAACCAGTCACAGAAAGTGAAAGGTCATATATTTTCTCTCATATGCAGGAGCTAGGGAATAATCAGGCTACAAGAGGGACACCAGATAATGAAGAGAAACTCCAGTGGAGCCAGGGAGGTGGTCTAGAGGAAGAGGGAGGGAGAGAGAGGATGAATGAAGGAATTACTTCCATCGACCTTCTGTAAATATGTGAAAATACCAATCTCAGCCTCAATATCCTGTATAGGGAAGGAGGGGCAGGCAAAGAATGGAGAAGGAGCTGGGGAAGCCACCAAGTGCTGTGTGTATGTATGCCTCTAACACTATGAAGTGCATCATGTAAGCATTAAATAGTCTAAAAATTTAGCAAGATAATCAAATCAAAGATATTCAAAATGAAGGAGAGCTCCTGCATGAATCTGGGGGTTACTTGAGGTTAGTGAAGAGATTAAAAGATGCAGAAAAGTTAAAACCAAGTTGCTGATTATTTTTGTCTCGTACAAGAAAAATTCTTTAATATTTATTTTTTAAAACATTACTAGGTTAACTATTGAATGATTCGGCAGAATATTTATAATCCTCATGAAAATATAGCAGTAACACAACATTTTACCTGCATAACCCTTGGTAAAAATGAAGCACAAAATAGTATCAGTTGAGCTTTCTCTCTCTTTACCACCTGGAAGAAAACTCTAAACACAACTTTAGTAAATCTGCAAGTCCTATCATTAGTTTTAGTCACACGTTCGCATCTTTTTTATGTGCTGTTGTAGTTCTGGAGATTGAACCTAGCAGTATTCTACCTCTGAGCTACACCCCCGGTCTTATTTTATTTTGAAACAGGGCCTTACTAAGTTGCAGAGAGCTTTGCTGAGGCTGCCTTTGAACCTGAGATCCTCCTGTCTCAACCTCCCAAGTCCTGGGATTACAGGAGTGCACCACCATGCCTGGTCATTTTTCACATCTTTATATACTCTTTACACCTCAAATTTTAGAGACTTGTATAAATGAATATACACTTTATGATTTGGTCTGTTACTTGCCCTTTTTTTTCAATGAGATATATCCATCTCCATCAAAATGAACTTTCTCTGGCATTTCTGGGAAAGATGAATTAATATATACAATGAAAAGGACTAGTATCATCATCTGAAAAGAAAAATATCCAGGATTAAAATCATTAGACTCAATCATGTGCTCTTAGGAGAGTTCTTTCATCTCTACAAAACTTTTTTTTTTTTCGCTTCTATAAAACTAGGTATGTAGATTGTGGGAAATAATATGTGTGAAACAGCTGCATTATATTCTGCTCACCTTACAAATAAAAGTCATTATAATTTTCAACAATAGGTCTTTTAGGGCCTAAAATGACATGAGCTAAAGACACACACACACACACACACACACACACACACACACAAATAGAGACAATTTTTAAAATTATGTAAATTTATGAGTAAAGGTTTTTTTTTTGTTTGTTTGTTTGTTTTTGTTTTTTTACTTTTATATATCACTGAATATTTAGGAGCCCTCTAACTCTCAGTCTTTAGAATCTCTTGCCTTCTTCTGCCTGCACATGCAGGTGTAGAGGACATGTTTTATACTATAAATGCATCTGTCCTCATGAATATTTGTAAATGGTAACAAAGGAAATCTCCTTTGTACTGTAGCTCCTTCATCAGCAGTATTGAAATGGAATTGTGGATCACGGTTAATTCCAATCCCAGGGTTCTTTATAATAGGAAGACAGCTGCTCAGCACAACTTTGCCTGTTGCCTTCCAAAGTATGATCTTGGGATGAAACAGATTTGGAAAAAAAGGCCAAGTGGTTGGTAGATGGAAGTTATGAAATTGAATCTGACTGTGGCAGGGGTTTATTTTTTTGTTGGAATATTTTAGACCTCATGGATACTACCTCTGTAGTAGGTATTATATGTTTCCAATCCTGGTTTAAGACACAATTTGAAAAATAGGTTGTAAAATAATAATTATTTGAAAAACTGTTTTGTACATTGTCTTTGTTTCCTCATTGATACTGTAGGTTTGGAAAAACTGTTGATTGGGTGTTTATAAGCCCACTACTTCTATTGCCTATTATGACACTGAAGTTTAGTTTTCTTTTAAATCAAATATTCTACTGTTAAGAGATGAAATATTCAAATGTACTCTGTGTGTGTGTGTGTGTGTGTGTGTGTGTGTGTGTGTGTGTGTGTGTGTTTTACTGGGAACTGAACCCAAAGGCGTTCTACTTCTAAGCGACAACATCAGCCTTATTTTTATTTTTTATTTCGAAATGGTCTCGCTAAATTGCTGAGCCTGACCTTGAACCTGCAATCCTCCCTTCCAACTACTGGGATTACAGGTGTGCGTCACCATGCCCAGCTCAGCATTCATATTTTGCAAGAAAACAGAATCCACTTCTTCTATCATTGTTTTGCATGTTAAAATATAAAAACTTCTATGACCCCTAGCTATTGAAGCTAGATAAAGAAGTCGGTTTGTTCAGGTGTATAAATGGTAATGATCCCCCAAATGGGATCATTTATATTGGTTTCAACTTCACCTTAACAAAATTAAAATTATAAATATGGGACTTCTAATTCCTATATTTGCAAATAATAATGAAAAAATGCAAAAAGCTTGCAGCTGGCAGGGATGAGATTAAACCACAGATCTTTTTCAGGAAGGATTTTCAGAAAACAGAATTTACATTTATTCCTATTGTTTAAAATGCCAAGGAATAGTCAAACTTCCATCTCAGCTAACCTCTCACACCTGGTTCTTAACCACATCATGTTCGTATTTTGTTTTATTATTTTTTTCCTTCAGGAGGATGATGAAGAATTTTGCAATTCACAAAGCTTCATCCCACGAATTTTAAACGGGGGTGGATCGCAGATGCTGGATGATACAAGTGCATTGAGAAATGGCATGAACCTCAAGGTTCTATGCTTTATCTGCTTTCCGAAAAGAAACACTCCTTTAATGACTCTCTGTCTAGATCTCTGAGCATGATAGTACTAGCACAAGAAGGCTAATTTGTAGAAATAATACCTCTAATTGTATGTCCCATTTCAGTGCACACAAGATCATATTCCGATTAGAAGTGAGAAAACTTTCTTTAAACAGGAGCCAGCGGTAACATCTGAGCAGAGCTCATCCTGAACCCCAACCAGCTCTTCTTCACAGTTTAGAGTGAGCAATTCTTCTCTTTTCATTTTTCATTTCTTAGATTCCTGAAGCCAAGTAGAGTGAAAAGGGCCATTTTGCAATCATTTTTTATTTATCTATAAGCAGCAGGTTTGCAAATCCCTTAAGAACTCATTCTCAGATTTGTAGCTCAATTAAGCAGACTCAATTAGTCTGGGTAGGCTGGCTGCAGAGCACAGAGGACTCAAATCCCAACGATATCAGGACTGTTTTTTTTTTTTTTTTCCTTGCACCGAGAGTTGCTTCAAAACATTTGGAAAGGATATAAGGATATTATATATCTGAGGTATGCTGTAACTACAGTGGAATATTGCAACCTATTTTTTTCTCAATTCTGCAATCAGAAATATGACTAGAGGGTCAGAACAGCTCATAAATACCTTCATTATTTAAAATAAATATTTTTATTGGTGCATTGTAATCATACATCTTTGTGAGGTACAAGCTGGTAGAGGCATACATGCACACATCTCTCATTTAACTCTTTCCCAATTCTTGCCCCATTCCTTCTCCCTTCCCTCCTTCTCATGTTTGGTTTAGTGATTGACTTTGATAAGCTTGTGAAAATACATCATGTGCATTAGGGTGTTTCCCTCCCCCATCCCAGTCACCTTCAGTTAAGTCACCTTCTTTGCTCATCTAAGGTTTCTTCATCTAGAGTCCCTCTTATAACCCTCTTTCTCCCTAGCTTCCGCATATTAGGGAGAGCATCCGATTTTCCACTTTTTGTGATTGCAGTCCTTAGATGCATCATGGGACAACTGCTAGTTATGTACTTTCCTCCACTTCAGAAGGTTTTCCAGAGCGAGATCCTAAGTATATTGGATCTGTTGTTTCCTTTGGGTCTCACTTTGTCAGTGTGTATACTGTCAGAAGTTATAAAGAAGGTGGAGAGGAGCAGGGAGAAGAGCCAGAAACTGGTCATAATCCATTATCTGATCTTTCTTCCTCTCTTTTGTCATTTATTTATTTATTTATTTATTTATTTATTTATTGGTACTAGGGATTGTACCCTTTGGGGTACACCTCCAGCCAATAATAGTAGTAATAGTAATAATAATTAATATTTATTAATTTTATTATTATTATTATATTAATTTGGAAACAGGATCTCACTAAGTTGCTAAGGCTGGACGTGAACCTGCAATCCTTATGTTTCAGTCTCCTGAGTACTGGGATTACAGTCATGTGCCATTGCACCGGGATTCATTATCTGACTTTTTTTTTTTTTTTTTTTTTGCAAGTTAATATTTTAGAAGATCACATAAATTGTTTGACAAAAGTGCACAGCAGGAAGACATCACGGGTTTGTTAAAAATCACAGTGAATTACTAGAGTACAACAATATAGTTCCTCCAGATGGAGGATTGTTGCAGGATGAAGGACAGGAACTTTCCAATAGGTTCAGCCATTCAGATTTTACTCCCCACTAGGCACCTCTGAAAAGACTGGTTAGGAAAGCTGAGATATCTTAAAGATTAAAAAAATATTTTACCTAACATCTGGATGCATGACAAAGTGAAAGAAACTCAAGTGCTTGTAACCCGCTTTTGTTACTGCCTGTACAACTATTTTCAGTTGTTAAAAATTATAGAATTTGCCAGCCATGGTGGAGCACACTTGTAATCCCAATACTTGTTAGGAAGAGACAGGAGGATCACAAGCTCAAGACCAGTCTCAGCAATTTGGCAAAACCCTGTTTCAAATAAAAAAAAATTTAAAATCATAAAATAGGGCTGTGAGTGTAGCTCAGAGGTAGAACACCCCTGGAGTTAATCCTCAGTATCAGTAAACAAACAAACAAGTAAATAAGCAAACAAACAAACAAATGGGTTCCCTGTTGCTCTCAGATCAGACATGGTCGTAATTTCCATATACTATACTTAATATGATTCTCCTCAGTGCCCGGTGTGGAAGGTTTCGAGAAGAAAAAAAAGAAGAAGAGGAGGAAGAAGAGGAAGAGGAGGAGGAGTGGGAGGAGAAAAAGCTGGTGTATTGGTGCATATCTATAATCCCAATATTTGGGAGACTGATAAGGATCGCAGATTCTATACTAGGCTCAGCAATTTAGCAAGTTCCTCCGCATTTTAGTGAGACCTTATCTCAAAACAAAAATGATAAAGGCTGGGGATGTAGCTCAGAGGTAGAATGCCCTTGAGTTCTTTCCCCAACACCAAAGAGAGATGGGGAGAGGGAGACTTTATTAAAACTGAAAATAAGGAAAAGAGAGAGTAAAAACAAAAGCACAACGAAGAGAGAGAAAAGAGGAAAAATTGCTGAAGATCATATAACTACATACTAAACATATAAAATGGTGTATCTAAAACCATGTGGCCGTAACATTGCCAGAATAAACAAGTGGTTTATCTGACACCAAAACCTTTAACACTCTTGCAGTGTACATAGCACCTATGGCACACAGTACTGTGCTATTTCTTTTTTCTTTTCCATGTCCAGCATGATCCATTTCCAAATCTCCCTTTCAGTGAGAGATGCTCATGTAAGTGAGTTCCTACCAGTGGAATATGCTAGCACTACATGGTCTGGTAACTAAAGCCCTCTTTTTTCACAAAATCGTTTCTTTCTTTCTTTATTTGAAAGCTGGATAAAGGACTCAAACATCTTAAAAGGAAGCAAAGACACCTAGTAGCAGGGTCCAGGGTCTTTGAAATATTACACAGAAGGCTTTCTGTACAGGGATTCATGAAGTGCTATGGGGGGGGGTGTAAGCTTCCAAAGGGCATCTGGAAAGCTACTGGGGTCCAGGTGTCTTTTGATCTAGCGATTAGTTCCCCTAACCCCATAAGGACCCAAAGAGACAGAGCTGTGTAGTCGGTCCCAGTCCTCTCTAACTATAACTCCACCTGTTTTGTCCTACTTAACAATCAAGTTTAGTTGGGATAACTAAATCCCACCAGTGGGTTATTCTCTCACAGGTAACATTCCTCCTTTTCTAAAGAGTGAATCCTGAAGATTTTCCCACAGGAGGCATTACATCAGGAGGACACCTCAGCCTTCGAAAAATCAAGACATGTAAAAGGTCGTCTACCATCATTCTACATGGGGCAGTCCTATTTTATTCCATGTCCTTTTCTACCAGTAGTGTAGTAGGTTGAATGAAAAAAGGCAAAATCAAACAAAAATGATAAAATATATGAATATGTATATATGTATGTATATATATATGCATATATATACACACTTTGAGTATATATATGTGTGTGTGTGTGTATATATATATATATATATATATATATATATATATATATATATATATATATATAGTACGTGTGTGTGTGTGTGTGTGTGTGTGTGTGTGTGTGCTGGGAATGGGCCCAAGGAAATTCTACTTCCAAAAAGACACCCCAACCCTTTTTTTTTTAAATTGTATCTTGTAACAGGATCTCCCTAACGGGCTGAGTCTAGCTTGCAACTTACAAGCCAGCCTCCTTTCTCAGCCTCCCAAGTACTGGGCTTAATAGGCATGCACCACCATGCCTGGCTGAGTCTATTAGATTCTTAAAACCATATCATGCATGCATGAAAGCAGAATACCACCATAATGTATTACTAAATTTAATACTGTAAGAGAAAATAAACTCCCTCCCAACCATCCTAAATATAGACAAATAGTTCTAATCTCTGTGGAAATGCTAAAAACAAACAAAAATGGGCATCTCTAATCGCAGGACTGAAGTTGAGTTCCTGAGCCAGGAAATTATAGTATTCAAAGTAGGATAATGTTTCCTGCTGCTATTATGATTATTAATACAGTAACTGTTGTGAATTCTATTAGCTGCACGGTTTCCTATGGATGGGAGTTAATCTTCACAATATCCCTTGAAGGAAGACTGATGATGACTTTTAATAATACCATTTTTGTGATGAAGCAATCAGAAAGAGAACTAAGGCATTTACTGGTATAATACAGCACATCTAAAGCCAGGTTAGGTTTAGAACTCAAATATTTCCATGGTCGTGCACTTAAGCAATGATTCACATTCATTATATTAATTTGGGGGCAGAATCTTTGTTGTAGGGAAAGACTTTCCTCAAGGTCAAAAAGAAAAATCCTAATAGTCTTGGTAATTGAGATAGATTCAAATGGATTTAAATTACGATTTTCTTTTTTGGTGTTACTCAATATTCATAGTATATTATTGGGAGTTTATTTCTGTCTCTTCGACAATGACATCCCTTGATCATAGTCATTCAGAAGCATTCAAGAAAAGGAGTCGTGATCCACCTAGACCAACAAAAGATGTGCCATGACTCAAAGCTATATTTTAGAGATTCGCTATGTATGCAAAGCAATAAGAAACCTCCTTAGTCTGACTTGTTAGATCCTCGACGATCCATCCCCAAATATCTTTCTAGGTGCATGTTCCTGCCACTCATTAACATCTTCTAAACTATACAAAAATTACCCTACTCCTTATTCCATTAATTCTCTAAAACTCCCTTTTCTTCATATAGTCACTTACATTCATCCGCTCTGCTTCAAATAACAATCTTCATATCAGGCAATATTTCAGAATCTCTTTTTTATCTTTAAAATGACTGTCTTAAAAAAATCAGAGTTTCCCTTGAATCCCCAAATACCCGCTTTCCCTAACATTTATCAACAATGCTTTCTGAACTCTTGAGACATAAAACCTGCCATTCTAGCAGGGTGTGGTAGTGCACACCTATAATCCCAGTACTCGGAAGACTGAGACAGGAGGATCACAGGTTCAGGGCCAGCCTCAGCAAATTAGAAAGACCCTTCACAACTTAGTGAGACCCTGTTTCAAACTAAAAAAAATAAATAAATAAAATAGCTCAGAGGTAGAATAACCCTGAGTTCAATCCCAGTACCAATACACAAATAATACATACATACATAAGTGCAAAAACAGTCATGTTACTTTCTTGTATTTTTTTCTGTGACAATTAGCATTATGCATAACATATGCTTATTTTTCTTATTTGATCAATTTTCCATGTAGCTCCCTCAAACTTTTTCTTATATGGAGGTGATGCAAATAGATGTGGAATAAGACATGCATTCTTCACAGGACACAAAGGGAAAACAACAACTTAGCAAGACCTGGTTTCAAATTAAAAAAAATTAAAAGGGCTGGAGGAAGAGCTCAGAGGTAGAATGCCCCTGGATTCCATGCCCTGGACAAACAAACAAAGATGCAAAACTCTATTGGAAAAAAAAAAAAAAGTTGTAGAAGCAACAAAGTTTGGCATTGCACTTAATAAATCTTGAAATATAGTTAATAGAAACAGAAAGGCAAAGGGGGGATTTGTGCAGGATTTGAGGAATTCCAAGAGCGGGTCTTGGAGATGAAGGGGAACCAGGCCGCCTCATTTATCTGTTCTTCGAAGTCTTGCCATTGTCATGATTCTGTTGCCAAGGAAATCTCTACCTGTTGATTTTCAGTATCAAATTCGGAACTCCTAGGAATGTGAATGTCCCCATTGAATGAAGTTTTTCATAACTAGAAAATCTTTTTTGTTTTATAGCTAGACCAAGAAGGAAGAGAATAGGCTACTCATTTTTTAAAAAAATATACCTTTATTGGTGCATTGTAAGTAATACGTCACAATGAGGCTCTACGTGCTAGAAGCATAGGTGCACACAGCACTTGGTGGATTTCCTCCAGGACATGCTGCACTCCCTCCTTCTCCCCATAGATATTACTGGGATTGGTTTTGATAATCTCTCTCAGCGAGTGAGGGAGAGAGAGAGAGAGAGAGAGAGAGAGACTCCCAAGAGCTGTGATTACAAGTCTGTGTGCCACCACACCCGGCTCAGATGTTAAATTATACTACCACATAGAATTTAAGGTCTTTTTCACTTTATGCATCTGATCAGTTGCCCAGTCCTCATCCAAACTGCACTCAAATTTGAGACCTATGGCCAACTCTTTATAGGTTTCCAGGTCAGCAGCATACAAGAAGGAAGGAAAGAAGGAAGGGAGGGAGGGAAGGAGTAAGGGGGGAAGGAAGGAAGAAAAGGAGAAAGGAAGGAAGTAAAAATATCTAAAACTGGAAAAAAAAAAAAAAACATTGTGTCTTAGAGAAAGAGAGGCTTTGGGGTTTAGGAAACAGGTTGTTTATGGGATTAAAAAAAATTTCTATATCTCTACTGTGGTAGGGGCATAACACCTTAATAGGTAATCACATAAGTTTAAGGTTTGTATCAGAACTTATTCAAATTTTTAATCTTATTATATTAATTTAAAAAATCTCTTCAAATTTTTCTTAAACTATTTATCTTGTGTCAATATGAACACAGATTTTCCTCAGTCCTTTTAAAATATTGATCATCAAGGAAACCACTTTGTGAAATGCTACTGAGGGGGAATATTAAGAGAATGGAACAAGGATAGGAACTCTAAGCCCCTTATGGTCTCGTAAGGGGAAGGATAAGAACATAAACATCTCTACCACGAGGCAGTTAGTGCCAAGTAGAACAAACTGATTTTTCAGAAGTGGCAGATCTGTTCACAAGGTATCTTACATGTCGCCTCTGAAATGCATCTTATTTATTTATTTATTTATTTATTTATTTATTTATTTATTTATTTATTTATTTTTTGCGGTACTGGGGATTGAACTCAGGGGCATTCTACCTCCGAGCTATACCCCCAGACCTATTTTTTATTCATTATTTTGAAACCGTGTCTCACTAAGTTGCGGAGTGCCTCACTAGGTAGCTGAGGCTGGCCTCGAACCCAGATCCTCCGGTCTCAGCCTCCCAAATGCTGGGATTACAAGCGTGCGCCACCACGCCCAGCTGAAATGCATTTTAAAGTTATGAAGTAGGGAGCTTCTCAGTTAAAACTTTCCCCCCCCCCCAGGAGCCTCTATTATTAATATAAACCACAGATGCTGGAAATGTTAATACTACCTTAATAAATTTGGATCTTGAGAGAATTCCTCTTAAGACCCAAACAGAATTGTTTTGACATGTATCGTTAGAGAAATTTCAGGGAAACATAAAAATGTCCTAAGATTAAATTTCTGTGGGCATTTAGAGGTAAGAACACATATACCCAGCAGATCAACTTATGTATCACTTCTGGGGAACTGATAAATTCTACTTCAGTAATAAAATGGATACTAAAAGGAGAGAGATTTCCACGTATTTCCATGTGTGGCAGGCTAAAATAAAACCCAAAGGAAACCTCGATCTCTACCTGATGGTTTTCCCCTGCCTTTGTCAAGGTCTCTAACTGAATTGATTTATTCGGGCATCTAGTTTTTAAATTAACACTCTCCCACAAAGTGAATGCCTACAATAACCTTCAGAGGCGTGTCTTTTATGAGGCACAATGACCCTTGACCGGCAGCTTTTACAACTGTTTATCATTCTTTGAACTTTACCCACACTGAGCCCAGTTTGCTGAGTAGGTGTATTTTTTCCCCCTGCTCATAATTTAACAGATTTGGGAGCTGTTTTACTTCTCTTGGCATGCTAAATGCTACCTTGGCGATGCTAAAATAATAGAGATCCCCCCAAACAGCTATATTCCTTTCAGCACAGAGTTTATGCAGCATTGCTCCAAATCCTCTTTCCCATTCTGGTTTACCGCTCCTCTGGGATCATGGTTCCTGAGTAGAGCTGTGAGTTGAAGCAGCCTTAGGGAGTTCGGACATCTAATTCCAAAATACATGGACCCAAGGTTATGGGTTGACTGGAAGATGCCTCTCATCCTTTCTCTGCTTGAACAGCTGGTCCTGGGAGCTGCCAGGTCTACTCCAGGTCTTTGACAAAGACTAAAGTAAGGATGAGGTCTTTCCAAAGCAAGTTATGATGCTTTTGCAAGGTTAATGCACTCCTAAAATTCTGCACTATTTCAGGAATCTCAGTAAGGAATAAGAAATCTACATACTCAAAATGAGTGTTTGGGAAGACAGAACAAAGTTGCCCTCTTTTTGACCCAAGATAGTGGAGAAAGCTATGTCTCTTTGTGGAAGCAATTATTCTTTAATTCAAGGTTCCCATTTTCCAACTCCTAGTCTTGAGTTAAATATGGCTTTGGTGAAGGAGTCCTAGAGGTTGCATTACTGTAGGCTCAAATGGGCATTTGAAGGTTTACTATTTTGGAATCTTCCCTCCTTTTTAGCATTGTTTATTCTCCTCTTTTACAACCTACATGGAAGGCAGTAGGAGGAGAGTTCTGTTCTCACATTTTCTGCATAGCAAAGTATAATGAATGAATAAGGTGCTTAGGTTCACATAACTATATAGCCATCAAAGCTATATGGTACTCTTTCCATTTCATTTTCTCTATACTATATTGCTAAACAGGATTCCATCCTATGATTTATAGATGAGCTTTTACATCAATAAGCTCAGAACAAAGTAAAACATCCTGAAAATATATTTTAATTATGTACAGAAAGATTCAGCTGGCTACCAGACTTTCAGATATCTAAATAGGCATTTTTAGCCCTATGTGAAAGTAAATCAGGTAAAAAATAGTCTTTGTCATCCAACTCTAATATTCTATTATAACTAGCATTCACAAACTAATTTGTTGCATTCATTTCGTTTCATATTTTGAAGTTGGTATTAATAAGAATGCTTGCAACACACTCATCCTAGTAATTGGATTAGCAGAATCTCTGAATATCAAAAAAGATGTGAAAAATTACTTCTATTAGGTCCCAAAAGATTTATTGCAATCTGAAATATACTTTCCAAAGGGGAGAATTGTCTTCCAAATTCATCTTTCTCTCCTAAATTCGGGTGTCCAGAACCACTACATTTACTGAAATTAATAAAAACTCTGGCAAAGCATAAAAGTATTCTTGCTTTGAAGCACACAGCCTCTCCCTTAACAACTTGGAATGACACTCAATGAATATGAGGGAGGAAAGAACGAATTAATTAGTATTTGATATAGAGCAGTAGATGGTGATTTATTCACCAGGACCAACATTAGCGGAATTTACTTTATAAACCTCAAACCATATCCCTTCCAGGTTCCTCTTGTCACCATCATAAATTGCCTATGTACAAACTGATGCTAATTTGTAAAAAAAAATATAAGTAGCTCTTAGCTAGATGGTGACATGAGTGAGGGCATGTTAGTTTCTTCTGGTCAGCATGACCAGAGGAATGGACTAGCCAGGGAGAAAATTGTTTCACATAGAAAAGTAAAGGAAGGTAGAAAAGTGTTACATGTGAGAAAAATTTAAAAAAGCAAAATTGAAATCAGAATTCATAAATAAATTATTGTGAGAGACACGATCATGCTCAAGGCAATAAACTTTTTAAAATAATGACTATTTTCTCTTGGTAAGTGTAAAAATCCACATGATAGTTTTTGCGTGCATAATTAGGTTTTTCTTTATGTTGCTGATTAGGAACTGTGCACATGTCAATAATAGAATACACGTTTTACAACACTTTAAAATCTATTTCTGGATATGAAATCATAAACTTTGCTAAGCTACATTTCTTATTACACAAATTGATTTTACTATTATTAGTATAATTTTATTGGATCAATAAAATTGGCAACACTGAAAAATGCATAAAAGGTTAGACTAAAGAGCTCATAATAAGCAAGGTATGGTGGTGCATGCCTGTAATCTCAGTACT
Source organism: Graphiurus murinus (assembly GCA_004027655.1). Classification (NCBI taxonomy): domain Eukaryota; kingdom Metazoa; phylum Chordata; class Mammalia; order Rodentia; family Gliridae; genus Graphiurus; species Graphiurus murinus. The sequence continues at coordinate 19,804 of PVLC010004438.1, forward strand.
TGGGAGGCTGAGGCAGGAGGATTGCAGGTTCGAAGCCAGCCTCACCAAATTAGCAAAGCCTTCCACAATTTAGTGATATCTTGTTTCAAAATAAAAATAAAATAGGACTGGGAGTGTGGTTCAGAGGTAAAATGTCCCTGAGTTCAATCCTCAGTAACACACACACACACACACACACACACACACACACACACACAAAGAGACTATAATGATAAAAAAAAAGCAGACCACAATATTTAGAAATGAAAAGAAAATATGGGCTTCAAAATAATTAATTGATGGCAATAAAATCCATAAATATAGAAAATGACCATGGGTCTCTACTAATATAAATGATCAAATAAACGAATCAGTATGAAAAAGGGAATTTTTTTTCTTTTAATGTATAATTCCAATTCATAAACCAAGAAGAAATGATGAAAATAGAAAATTGTCATTTACAAACACCACAACCAAATTTGTTTCTGGCAAGAATTATCATAGATAATAAAACTAGAGAGCAACAGTGCAAAGAGAAAGAGAGGATTTAAATAGATCACCCTACCAGAAACATATAATGAAAAGTAAGAATTACAATTTTTTCTGAGTGTTTAAAGTTACTATCACCAATAATGATATATATGAACATCATCTTCCTCTTGATAAAAAGTGCTGAGAAATACAAACATTCTGTGGTATTCTCATCAAAGGAGGTATAATCTGAATTTAATCAGGGGGAAAAGAGCAGACACACACAAACTAAGAGACAATCTAGGAAATAAATAGCCAATACATTTCAAATGTCAGGGTCCTGCAAAACAAATAAAGATGGATAAACTGTCACTGACTGGAGGAGACTGGAGACATAAGACAAATAAACGAAGAGGGGTCTGGGATCGTCTCTTGGAACCGAAAAAGAACAATCGTACAATTGACAAAATTAGGAAAAGTATGTAGATCAGTTGATAGTATTTTATTATCATTGCTTTCTTGTTGTTTTGATAGGAAAGCGAAATGAACAGGACATGGGGGATTTTTCCTTATTTTTTCTATGTTTCCTCATTAGCTAAAATTATTTAAGAAGCCCCATAAAAGTAAGAAAAGGAAGAAAAAAATGAAAGAGAAATACAAGGCAATGGTGACAAAAATAGAATGGCTTCAACACATTTTCCTTTTTTTTGATAAATCCAGCAGACACAAAAGATATTTCTTGAGCCTAGAATCTGGGAAATCTGAAAAAGGATCTATGGGGCTATTTTAGCATACATGGTGGTCAACAAAGACGAGGCTACTGCCCTTCTCAGGAACACTTGCGACGCAGCTGCCAGCTGTGGTCTCAACGGGTCAACTCCCGCAGGGAGGTCTTCACCTCAGAGACCCCTGCTGCAGACATGACCATCTTGGGAGCAGTCCAATTCTAAGACTCATGAGGGGTATAAGGAAGAAAAATATTTTATAAAGATAAATTACACTATTAGTGAATCTTAACATACAAACTAGAATACAGACACACAGTCATGAATTGGCACCAGATTAGAAGGAAACATAACAGAAGGGTCATGTGTGTTTTTTCTTAGAGACAAGCAAGAGATTAATGGCAATTTTAAATGTTGCTTTATTTTTCAATTTCTTTTTGCATTGGGCACAAATTTATCAATCAGAAGAATGATAATCTCTTAAAACAACAAGTTAAATTTTAGGATTATATATACTGAATCTTCAAGGAGACCACATAAATGGATACTTTAAAATTTTCTCAAACCAGGAATGGTGGCACAGTACTTGGGAGGCTGACGCACGAAGATCATAGGTTCAAAGTCAGTCTCAGAAACTTAGCAAGACTCTCAGCAACCTAGTGAGACCCTATTTCAAAAACAAACACACAAAAAAATTAAAAAGTGCAGGGGGTATAGCTCAGTGGTGGAATGCTCTTGGGTTCAATCCCTAGTAAACCCTCCCCCCCCCAAAAAAAAGAATTTCTTTGAGAAAACAGAATATGGAAGCATGAATAACACCCTCTTTACCATTCAGTCCTATTATAATTTCCACGCATTTCAACCCCCAGTATTGGGCAGTCAATATGCTTCTGAGAACTAAACTGAAACATTGGTTCTAGGCATGAAACATCAGAGTCAAGTTTCAACTCTTTATCAGCATGAGATGCTTATATTCCATTAATGGCTCATGGAGAAACATGTGATCAAACTTTGGTTGGTGAAATAGAGGCACAGATTTTCCTGGGCACTTGATGGGCAAAACCCAAAGTTTTCTCAGTGCTTCTGAAAATAATAAATGGAACCCCCATCTCTTTCCTAATTCTTATTTATAGATGAACAAGCCTTCTGTCTACTGGGTGCCATGTTGGACCACAGAAGGAAAGACCCATCAGCCTAGGAAGAAACTCAGACTCAGAGAAACTTTACCTTGATGAGCATCACCCTGGAGTGAAAATCCTTTTTTTTGTTTTGCTGAAGAAAGCTTGAATTGAGTTACCTATTATTCATAGTTGATGCTTCTTAATACATGAATGTCAATATGATCATAACAGATTTACAAGATTGTCTTATCATAAAAGTGAAAGCAATTTAAACCCCCACCCTCCAGCAAAATAAAAACAGCACATTCAAAACTACTTTTCTGCCTACTTCTGTCTGCATTCTTGGACAAGTTAAGTATCCTGGATTGATCTCTAGCTCAATATGCAATCAATGATACATTTTTTTTCAGTTTTAAATATATAAAAATAAGTACCAAAAAGTGTTCTTATGACAGGGCAGGAATTCAAAAATATCAAGTCCTTCATTTTTTCTCCTATCATGTCATAAGTCCTTATGATCCTTTAATTTTAACTATAAGCATTGAAATATTTCTTGTGAGTTTATTATTGTTGAGAGACAGAATATACAAACAATAAAATAAACAGATCACATATGACACCAAGACTCTGGCCCACAGCATCTGTAGTTATTTTTCCAGAGGCTTGCTTAACAACTACCATCCATCCTATTTTTCTTCCCAACTCAGGACCAACCAGAGAAAGTCAATACGCTTCTTCAATAATCGTATATTTCTCTGTCTTTCCCTTATTTTTATTGTAAATTATTTTCTACAATTAAAAACTGGCAAACAATCATACACATAGTATCAAACAATACACCTGATTTATAAGTGTTCCCAGATTAACAATTTGTAATCTTCCATTTGCCTGTGGTTGTTTTTCTCCCTCAGGTTCTACAGAGAGATTTGTTGCATAAAACTAAACCTCTGAGAAATTCAAGCATGCTGGCATAGTGTTCTGGACTCGTGCTGTGGTATTACTGCCAGCAGTTTGTTTCTTTATTAAAAAACTTACAGGCTGGCTTGTAGCAAGTTTCAGAGCAGGGTGATAAAATGGCAAGATATTTTTAAGCACACAGGTATTATGAGATGTGAGGAATTACATGAGATCAAACATCAAGGGAATCGCCATGGTGCTCTGAGTGTTGTCTAGACGATCCTGTGAGCTTTATCATGGCATTGGCTCAGCAGTACCATCGTGTGCCTGTTGAAAAGATGCGGGGGTCTGGAGTGGTACTCTGTGGGTTAGCATGCCAGTCACAGCACCACCATCGTCCCACAAGACACCTTCCCTAGAAAGGTCTGTAGGGAAACAGATGGGCAATTGGTGGACATACATTGTAAAAGGCTGTGAATCTTTATCTAATAAAGGAGCTCTTTTTCTTCAGCACATATCGCTTCCTGACAAAGAACAGCTATTTAACAAAACATGCTTGAAAAACTGCCTTCAGTTTTGCTTTTTGGTAGAGTTAACCTGAATGTAAGATTACACGTCTGCTTCTTTGAAATTTTATATATAAGCTTCAGAACAAGCTCAATAAAGGTCATCCAGTTGAAGGTCAAATTAGTTGGGATTCTCAACCGATTCTAAACTTCCCTCAACTTACTATTTTCCTCTCCATTCTTTCTCCTTGACCTGTTTTTCAATTGATACAGAATCAATTTTTTTAATTTATTCTCTTTTTTCTCACTGTTCAAATCTATGTCCTATTTTTCTCTACTCTCTGTCTCAACTACTATACCAGAAATACTTGCATTTGTTGGTAACTAAAATTTGTCAAGCCTGGTCCAAAGTATTGAAAGTATTAAGATACACAAACTCTGTTATCAGAGGATCAGCTAGCCAGGAAACCAGTACCTACACAGATAGAGGAGCTTTGGTGAAGGTATACAGAGGAATTGGGAGAACAACGATTTTGACTCAGACTGACAGAGATGGGTGGTCAGGCATGGTCAGGAAGAGAGGATGCTTGAGAGGAGTGTTAGAGGAGGAACAGAAGGTAAAGCAGGTGTGTTTCCAGGGTGTGTGAGCTATGATATTGAACATAATCAGCATTAGAAAATTCATCCCTGCTGAGTGTAGTGATGCACGCATATGATCCCAGTACTTGGGAGGTTGAGACAGGAGGATCATAGGTTCAGGGGCAGCCTCAGCAACATGGTGAGGCCCTCAGCAACTTAGGGAGACTCAAATTCAAAATAAAAAATAAAAGCTAGGTTGGTAGTGCACATCTGTAATTCCAGTACTTAGGAGGGTGGAGACAGGAGGATCACAGTTTTGAAGAGAGCCTCAGCAATGTAGCCAAACTCAGCAAACTACCAAAACCTTGTTTCAAAACAAAACCTAAAAATGGGCTATGGGTGTAGCTTGAAGGAAGACTGCCCCTGAGTTTAAACTCTAGTACAAGAAAGAGAGAGAGAGAGGGAGAGAAAGAGAGAGAGAGAGAGAGAGAGAGAGAGAGAGAGAGAGAGAGAGAGAGAGAGAGAAAGAGAGAGATTGTAGCTCAGGGGTAAAATGCCCCTGGTTTCTACTAACCCCAGTACTAAAAAGTTAAAAAAAAAAAGTTCTTCTTGAAATTCATATTAATTTGAACAAGGGGGATTATATTTTCATTGTGTACTGGGTGCCACAAATGATGTACCCCGTCCAGGATGGAGTAGAAAACAGTGTGGAAGGCATAGGAAGTGTGGTCTAATAGAAGAAACAGGAAGCAGAGAAAAGTAATAGGAAGTAGAAGCAGGGTTTTGAGAATTTGGAAAGATAATGACAGGCAAATGCTCATTGAGTTTTGCAACATAAGGGATATTAAACAGAAGTAAACGTAATTTACTGTAGCTTGTAGGAAGGAAGCTAGATTCTGGTGAATGGAAAGGAAAGGCAGATTCCAGCAGTTGGAAGGAGGGAGGGTACAGTGAGGGCTCCTGTAAATTTTTAAGCTGATCCATTAAGAGAAAGAAAGTGAGAGGAACACATGACAATAAAGGCATAAAGGCGGAGATTGTAAAGTGATGGTAAGATACTCGATCATGTGCCTATGCTGATGAAGAGAAGCAGCTGCAGAAGGTGATCACAAAAGTTCCAGGAGAGACAGGGAAGCTATTGATTGCTGGGTCAAAGTTCCAAGGAGACCACAGGAATCTTGCCCAGCCCTGTGGTTTCCTCGTTCCAACTGTTTCCCGTAGATTTTGAGTCCTCATCATCTTGTACCTCAAGTTGCCCATTTGCATCTCCCCAACATCGTTCTGATAGCTCATGTGCTTTGATAGAGTCATCTCATTCAAAGCCACAGTCATTAACTATTTTCAGTAATCATGTGACTACACACCCTTCTCTAAGCTCTTTAGATATTTGCTATCTTAAATATATACACCCTTTATCTCAATATAAATATATATATTATGTTTCAATTTATATGTATATATATATATATATCCTTTATCTCAACATATATATATATATATCCATGCTTCTGACTGACTCTTCATGAAATCCTCCTCAATGACTTCAGGTTTATTTTTTTCACAAACTCTTTTTTTTTTAATTTTTTGCAGTACTGGGGATTGAACTCAGGGGTGTTCTACCTTTGAGCTATACCCCTAGCCCTACTTTTTTATTCTTTATTTTGAAAATGGGTCTCACTAAGTTGCGGAGTGTCTCACTAGGTAGCTGAGGCTGGCCGCGAACCTAGATCCTCCGGTCTCAGCCTCCCAAATGCTGGGATTACAAGCATGTGCCACCACGCCCGCCTTCACAAACTCTTATTAAAATGATCACTCATACTTCATAATTAGTACTATTGGCTGGGTATGGTGGCGCATGCCTGTAATCCCAGTACTTGGGAGGTTGAAACCGAAGGATTGAAGGTTCAAAGCCAGCCTCATCAATTTAGTGAGACTCTCAGCATCTTTCCAAGACCCTGTTTCAATAGAAACTATAAAATTGCCTGGGGGTATAGTACAAAGGTAAAACCACCCTAGGTTCAATTCCCAGCAACACACAAACACACAGAAAATAATAATAATAATAATAATAATAATAATAATAATAATAATGAAGAAGAAGAGCTATTAAATTTCCCTGAATGTTTTGTATTTCTGCCATACTCATGAATCAAAATGGAGAAAAAAATTACCATGTTTATTTGCTCATATATAAGTTATTGTGCTCTATATAATGACAGCTGTCATCTTTGTCTTAGTAACATAAGTCCCAAAATGTTGACATGAACCTAGAGACAACAGCAAACTCATAGAATCACCACAAGATATCTTTAAACTTTTGAGGAAAGTACAGAGATCCTTGATATCAATCAAACATGGCTAAAACACTAGCTTGAAGTAATGGATGGTTTCAACATTAGGTAACACTATATTCCTTGCAGTAACATCACATCTGTGCAAAGTAGAGATTTTTATGGTTGTGATTAAACCACATAGTATGAAAACCAATATGAATCAAGACATAAGGATTAAGAAGTTCTGAAGTACTCACCCAACACATACAAATTTCCCATTAGTAATTAATTATGGCCATTTAACCAGAAAATAAAATGTTATTTTTCTTTCAATTTGTGTGTATTTTTTTGCAAGAAGCCACTATGCAGTTAGGACATAAACACTCAATAAATTTTCTTTTTAATCTGACTATGTAATGAATGTTAAGCTGTTGATTATTTATTTTGGAGCACTGTGAAGACATCGTGCAGACTGGAAAAGCTCAAGGATCCCTTTTTACCTAATTAGAGCAAGGAGTAGGGCCAACACCAATTGAAAAGTGGTATGGCCAGCAATTGAAAGTGGGTATGCTACGAAATCACAGTCCAATGACGCACCAAGCTGATAACATCTATCCTGCCCATTAGGTCTACTCTCTGGGGGAGAGTTAATATGAAACACACAAAAGAGGACCTAGTAGTAGGAACATCCTGGAATGAGAGAGTTGGGAGTCATGGCGGAGAAGCCAGCAGGCTGTATGTTTTCGGATTGACACCTTGCGTGAAACTCATCCACCTGCAGTACTGAGTGGCCCCGATAGAGGTAGTTAGTCACTCCACAGTGGGCCAGACCAGTCAAGAGTGATAAAGCCAGGCATGGTGGTGCGTGTTTGCAATCCCAGTACTTGGGAGACTGAGACAGGAGGATTGCAGTTTCAAGGCAAGTACAGCCTCAGCAAGTAGTGAGACTCTCATCAACCTAGAGAGACCCTGTTTCCAAATAAGAAATAAAATTGGGTTGAAGGTGTAGCTCAAAGGTAGAATGCCTCTGGGTTCAATCCCCAGTTTTACAAAAAAAAAAAAAAAAGAGCTAAATGATAAATAGAACCATGATTTAAGTTGATGTTTTTGACTCCAAAATACGGATATCCCACTACCTCATATGGGTAAAGACCCTTACTGAGTTATCCCCATTTGAACGGTAAGCTCTATCATCGAAATCCACCAAAATTTCTTGACAGAATGCAACCCATTATTGAAGTCTGTGTAGCATTTGCTCAAAAAATTTAAGCTCAATAAAATTCCATGCTCCAAAATGAATATTTCAATTGCAATACAAAGATACACATCTTAGGAGATTGGCTCAGTATGTTCCCAAAGGAAGAACTGCTAACATATGTATTGAGACCTAAAGAGACATACCAAGGGAAAGTCCCACTTGCATGACTTCTTTTCCATACATTTGTTATCTTTTTCTGAATCTCTGTCATTTTAAAAGTATCTATTTAGAAAAAAAAATATCTATTTCTGTTCATGTTCCGCCATGGTAACTTCTTGTCATTGAGTTATTTGTGCCAACTGACCTATCATCTGGTCCTTTCTGTCTTTGTGTGGACTCTGTATTCTTCAGGGAAGTGATTTTTCTTTAGAAAATGCATTGTCTCTTAGTGAAATGTATTATCTCTTGTATTATTGAAGCCAGATACTCTTTGACCCAAGTTCATGGATGATTAATGGCCGTCACATCAGAAGAATGTTGGGTTTGCTTATTTAAATCTAAAGCTGTCTGTGTAATTCAGATTGTATGTCCTAGAGAAGGAGAAGGCAAAGTTTATTTGAATGTTTATGAAGACAGAAATAAATATATGTTTAAGTGTTTCTGCAAAAGAATTTCCATTTTTGTAGACCGGTATTAATATATGAGAAATCCATTCACTATCTTATCTAATCACAGGGCAATAATGTGATACATTTTTCTTACCTGGGCAGCTACTCATATTTGTTTTCATATTGTGAATGTAGTACTTAATTCTTTAAAATGTCTCCAGCTGTACTATCAGAGTACTATAAAACACATGTAATTTAAGACACACCTAAGAAATACATTTTCCAAAATGAATGAAGATGAATTTATAGTTTATCATGTAATAGCATAGATATTTATAACTTCTCTTCCTCTTTAAATCTCTTGATGAAATTTTTTTCTCAGGATTTTTAAATTAAAAATTCCCTCATGGTTGGTTTAAAAAATGTCAGATAGATTTTTCCTGGGGCAAATGGCCACTATTTGTATTACACTACCACAGAGTGGTCACATTTTCTACTCTATTGATTTATTGACCTGTTTTCTAATTTATAAGCAGACTTTCCTGAAATTGAATCTTGATGATAATTTAAATGTAGGGCACATTTGGGTGGTCACTTGAAAAGATAGTAGCTTTTGAACCAAAACATTTATATTAATTTACAGTTTCAATTATACATAATTTGTTTAACAAGTATTTGATGAATAGCTGCTCTGGGTTAAGCAACATAAAGTGTGACCTTAGAAAATAAACAAAATTGAAATTTTGCTCTCAAGAAATATTTAAAACTCATTGGTAAAATTGACACAGCCATAAAAATATGCACAAGATTGAAGAATTCTATGGAGTTTAGGACACAAATGGGGTGTGCATGTGAATGAAAGGATCCCTTATCTATCTATAAAGCTTAAGATTACAATATTGTTTTGGAATATGAAGCACCTGTATGTGTGTTTACCTAAACATTATAAATAAAATAAAATTTAAAAATTACCACAATTTCTGATTTTAATAAATTGTGAGTTGATAATTCTGGATTTACTTTGAGTCCTTTTCTTGTTAATTTAATCTATAATTTAAATTTTACGAAATTGCAATTAAAGGCAAGTATAAATGTACTTTTAAAATGCTATGATTGCTATAGCCTAGATGTTTACACAGTGCTATAGTTATTCAAAATGATCATGTTTAGCAAGAGCTTAACATTTTTTACAGAGGATCTACTGTATTTTCCTTTCTTCTATTCGTATTTAATCTGATCATCTGTGTTATTTCATTCTTTTACGTAGCTTGTTTTGAAAAACAGTCATGCATATAACTTTCTTCCCTCACATTTTATTTTTATACCTTTGTTGGTATATTGTAATTATACATCACAGTGAGATTCAAAGTGATACAAATATACACACACATATCACTTGGTCTATTTCACTCTGCCTCCGTGTTAAAATACATCTTTTAAAGAATTTTGAAAGAGCAGAACAAATGTTACTCATATTACCAATGGAATGTCTCTTTTAAGCCCATTTCAGTACTGCAACCAATGCTATCTCATCCTCTTTTTGTCTGAGAAGAATTGTATTAGACAGAATACTTTTCAAACCATACACCAGTATCCTGACACAATAAATATTGGGATAAGGATCCTGCTAATCAATGAACATTTCTCTTACACACCATTGAGAAAGCACTGACAAGAATGAACATTGATTGAGAATTCAAATTATCATTGAATAGAATATGTAACAGAATAAACTCAAAATAGAATTCTTTGGAAAGAAACACAAGTTTGAAGGAAAAAAATCATATATTTATAAAATTTTATTTCATTGATTTCTGCCCAATATTTAAGACTACCATCTTTTAAACTGTCAAACTGATATACACATATTCTTGCCTAGCATTATTTTAGTCACAGATTTCATAAATCAGCCATCGAGGTCTTTTTTCATGTTTTTGAAAATGAGATAACTCCAAGGATAAAGATGTGTACTGTTATCACAAGAGACTTCCACACTGATAAATATTAATTCACCACCATCTCAAACGCCAGGATTACACTCAGTCTACAGTTTTTTTCCATCTTATCAACAAGGTTATGTTGAGAGACTCTATTAAATCATACACTGACATCTAAATAAACTGTATCTGAGTAACTAATTTCTTTTGCCTAAACTTTTCATCTTTTCCTGCCACCAGTGCATTGTTATTAAATGCAAACTAGATCATCGTACCCTCAACTAAAAACAAAAAATAAATCAAACTAATCTGGAAACATAGAAGTGGCAGAGGAGCTGCTGTGGGTGATCCTGACTATCTTATCCTAGAGTATATTATTCTCAGTTCCATATCGTGACTCTGCTAGGCAAACCCCACATCAGTATTCCAAAATGCCTAGTTTCTTAACAGCAACAAGGAACAAAACATGTGGCTTTTTGTTCTGCCTTCCTACTGTCTTTGTCTCTCTCTCTCTCTCTCTCTCTCTCTCTCTCTCTCTCTCTCTCTCTCTCTCTCTCTCTCTCTCATCTTTCTCTCTCTCCGTATTGGGGATTGAACCCAGGGGAATTCTACCTCTGAGCTATACACCCCCAGCCCACCCCCAGAACTTTTAATTTTAATTTTTTTTTTGAAAGAGAATCTCACTACATTTCTGAGAGTCTTGAAAAATTACTGAGAACGTCCTGGAATCTGTGATCCTCCTGTGTCAGCCTCCCAATTACTGGGAATACAGTCACGGGCAACCACACCCAGCTTTGATTTCTAAGTCTCTTTTGATTATCACTCATTGAAGGATATATTAGGCTCTCAGTTGTTATGGCTTATCAACAAAGGCAATCCAATTCTAACTCCATTCTTTCCAAGCTATCTTTGTGTTGCTTTATCTTTTCAGCCTAATTCTTTTCCACTTTCTAATTTGCAACTTGCTACTTACACACCCACAAATATTCCAACATTTCCAAGATATGCCTGTTTGAATCACTTTCTGGGAACCTCATGCCTAATTCTGAGTGACCCACACCAGTGTTCACCTGACTCATGAGGACTTCAAATCTGCTCATCCAAAACCATACACCTTTGTCCCATGAAGCCCACCACTCTGACTTCTATCTCAGTGGCAGTACCATCTGCACCATTTATAAAGTCAAAAATCTGAGCTGTATCTTTGACTCTTACTCTGTCCCTCTTTTATCCACTCAATCTTCAAGTCCTGCAGGTTCTCTTCTAATGGCTTTCTTATCTTGTTTTAGGCAAAGATCATTTATCTCCCAAATCATTCCAGATCCCAAATCCAAAATTTAACCTTCAAAAGCATGTGCTTGACGCTCAAATCCCTTATAAATATGTAAGGGAAGCCTAAAGAAATGAGTCCACATGTCCTAATTCACTGAACATGATTTAAGTCCAGTTTGTCATTTGCTGATGTCTTAACTAGACAGAGAAATCATTCTTTGCTTATCAATTTACTCAATTACAGAAGTCTAACTATATTCCTCTGACCAAGTCTGAATATTCTGTTTTGATATTTATGTCTTGTGATCCTACCTTAGAAGAGGCAAAACTGTAAAGTTAAAATAAGATTTGTATCAGGGGTTGTCTTTAACCTGACACATAACCAGTCCTCCAACTTTTATTGGTTGGGATATGATTTTTTAAGAACTCTTAATTTTTGTTATAATATTAATTTGCTAACATGTTGTTATTCTTTCTTAAAATATTCTAATTTTACTTGGTAATTCTTAAAGACCATGAATCTTATAGGAAGAAAAAATCATGTGTGTATATTCTGAAGAATTTATGGAAGATAAGATATGGTGACCAACGTTTCTTGGAACAGAATAGCTGAATATTGATAATTATCGAAATAAGTGCTCAGTCTCCTTATGCTAGCCTTACATTTTTGTATTTTTCACATTTTCATAACAGAAGAATTATTAACAAATTCTTATAGTAGTAGCATTTTTGCTTGTGTAATGTTGTTAAGAATGGTCCAGGGCAGAAAGCCTTTTACAGTAACATTTGTACCCTAAAGAGGCCATTGTAACTGAGTGTTATAACTTTATGCATAGATTCATCTCCTCATGCAATTTTTATTAGACATTATTTTTTCTTTTGGATGTCAGCATTATTACATGAATTTTAAAGTTTTGTGCTTTGAATTTTTAGAGTGAACGTTTTAGTTCGTATTAATCTTTTTTTTAATAAAGAACTTCTTCTGAGCCTTTTTACAGCTGAAAATAATTAAATCGTCTCATAAAAAAATGAAGTGCACAAATTCCTTGGTAATACAAATAATGATTCTGTGGATGAAAATGAATAGAAACTTGTCCTCTTAAATCCAAGTATTCCTCGGGTGAGTCTGACTTTAATCAGGTGGGTCTCTTCATAATCAAAACCAAGTTTGCATAGGTAAAGGGAGTGGCCTCTGCTTTAATAATAAGTACACAATGAGCCCCTTTTTCAATTGTAACTGAAGCATCTGGCCACTAGTCATATTTGGGGTCACTTACATTAAACATCAGAGGATTTAATTGTATTTACTTACATGACTTAGCATGACATTTTGAGATTCATATGCATAGGAAAATTGCTACTGAGGTAAGGTATCTTCATAGAATGCTCCAAGGAATGAGGTTAAGTAAAATAGAACAAAATGGGCTCTTTTTCTCCATAGCATCAAGAGGATGGAAGAATATGATTTCTTTTCTCATAAAATGCATTATTTATTAAATATTTCAACTAAGTTTCCAATGGTTGATTTGATCTAATCATCACATAGGAGCTACAAATTTTCTTTTTAAACATGATTTATTTAAATTTTATTGAGGTTTTATTTATTTTTTTATTGGTGTATTGTAATCATACATCTTGATGAATTCAGGGTAATAAATAGAAGCATACATGCACACAGCCCTCGGTGAGCTATTCCCCAGTTCCCACCCCATTCCCTTTCCCTCCCCACCTTCCTGTGCTCACACAGCACAGTGATTGGCTTTGATAAGTTTGTGTATGTACAACATGACCATTGAGGTGTTTCCCTTTTCAAGTCTTCCTCCCCCCTCCCATCCCCCTCCTGTCTCCCTCAGTCAGGTCCCCTCCTTCATTCCACTAAGGAGATTTTATATAGAAACTAAATCAAATGAATTATAGTAATTATAAAGCAGCACGTTTTCCTCTCAAAGACATTGAGAAACAGGAGCCACAAAGAAATTCACAGATTATATTTCATATATGATATTTAGAAATATATACCTGACTAATAAAAGTACAGAGAGAAGTAGAAAGACGAATTAAATATTTGGAAAGTGTATAATTCTTGCTAGGAAAATGCATTCATTTAGAGAGCTGAAATGAACTTAAAGACACTGGTATTCTGTCATCTGTTAAGGTGGGGTTTATGGGTAAATTAGTAATTATGTACATGTCACCAAATTTATATAAATAATATATTAACAACAAGTGAACTTATTTCCACTAGAAAAATAAAACCAATTGTGACATTGGAGCCCTGGCCATTTTCTTGATATTAAAGTGTCTCCCCAAATTTTTAAACATTTTTTTTTGCATGTCATAGATGCATACTATCAATGACCCAAGCAACCTAAGTGGCATTTTTACTTTACTTATTTTAGTGAAAAAAATAGAATAAGTCCTCCTATGGAGTGTACATGATAGTGTAAGTTACCACCTTTTCTCTTGCTTCTGACCAAGGCATGTCTATAGTTCAGAAATGAGGCTGTTCATAGAGCCTGAATCTAACACTTTAAAAGTATAGGGGTAGAGAAGGGACTTGAGTGTTTACATGGTTACCATTAAAGATTTCCACTTAAGCTGTGGAATTGAGGACATCTGATCATAATTTCTGTCCTCACCAGTCTATCTGTATGGCATGTACAAAGTTCGTAAGTCCAATTTCCTTTTTGCACTGCTGCTGAACCTGGTAGAATCAGTTACCCAGTACAGGGCTCTAGGTCCAGGATAGAACCGTATCTATAAGTGTATGAATGAATAAGTTAAAGTAACAATTATATTTAGGCAAAGCCGATTTCAGAGCAAAGAAAATCATCACAATAGAGGGGTATTATCTAGCAATAGTGAGTCAATTCTCCAGGGAGACAAAGTAATCCTGAATATGCATGTGCCTAACAATAGAATGTCAAAATATCTGAGGCAAAATCTAATGGAACTGGGTGGAGAAATGGGTGAATCTACTCCTATAGTTGGAGGCTTCAGTGCTCTTTCTCAGAAATGGACAAATTCAGCCGACAGAAAACCAATAAAAACCTGGTTGAACTCAATATTGCCACGAACCAGTCAGATATAGTTGATTCAGACTTCTTCATTAAACAACAGCAGACTACACATTCTTTTCAAGTAAACAGAGAACATTTACCAAATTAGACAAGATTCTGGACCATAAAACAAGTCTTAAAATAGTAAGAGTATAAGCCATACAGAGCATGCTCTCAGACCACAGAATTGGACTAGAAGTCAAAACAGAAAGATAGTTAGAAAATCCCAAAATATTTGGAGATTAAAATATTCACTTCTAAATAGCATATGGGTCAAAGAAGGATTCTCGGAAAAATTAAAAATATTCTGAAGCAAGTGAAAACACATCTTTGAGAAAATCTGGGAGACAGCAAAAGCAGTGTGTAGCGGCAAACTTAGAGAATTAATTCATGTTAGAAAAAGAAAGGTCTAAAAATAAGTAATACAAGCTTTTGCCATTTAGTAAATTAGAAGTTGAAAGAAAAATTAAATCCAATTGTAAAAAATTAGAGCAAAAACCAGTGACACAAAAACAAAAAAGAGTAAATAGAGAGAAATCAATGAACCCAAAAGCTATTTGATAAGATCAATAAAACTGGCTTCTACTTGCTTCCTCAACTCTAGTGAGGCTGAGAAAGAAAAAGAAAGAAGATAAAAATTATTTATATCTGAAATGAAAAAGGGGTCATCACTATTGATCCCAAAGACATTCAAATGACAGCTGGATGTAGTGGCACACACCTGTAATGCCAATACTTGAGAGGCTGAGACTGGAGGATCACAGGTTCAAGGACAACCTTGAGACCTTCAGCAACTTAGTAAGACCCTGTTTCAAAATAAAAAATGAAATAATCTGAGAGTGTCGCTCAGAGATATAATGTTCCTGAGTTCAATAAAAAATAAAATAAAAAAGGAAGAAAGGAATGAAAGAAGGAATAGAAGAATAAAATTCTATACTACAAATTTAATACTTTAGATAAATGAACTAATTGCTGGAAACACAGTCATATAAAACTCACACACATACTCAGTGGACAATCTGAATAAGCCAGTATTGAATTTTGTATTCTCTCTATCTCTATTTCTATCTCCCTCCCTCTCTCCCTCCCTCTCCCTCCCTCCTTCCCTTTCCCTCTCCCTCTCCCTTTTCTCCTTCTCTCCCTCCCTCTCAATCTCTCCCTCCCTCTCTTTCTCCTTCCCTCTCCCTCTCCTCCCTCTTCCTCTTCTATCTTCCTCTCTCTCTCTCTCTCTCTCTCTCTCTCTCTCTCTCTCTCTCTCCCCCTCCCCCCCCTTCTCCCTCTCCCCCTCCCTCTCCCTCTCCCTATCCTTCCTGACTGCATGAGATGATCAGCTTTCTTCCAGCACATGCTTCTATCCTTCTCCCATGATGCTCTAGTTTTTATTCCATGAGAAACTTATTACTTTCACATGTTATTTCAGTAGCAATGGAAGGAGGTGATTACAGAGAATAAAAGAAGTGTGCTTTAATCCAGTAGATTCAACTCTCCATTTCTCAGTAAGTACAAATTTCTCTTAATTAATTGTAGTCATGAGTTTTGAATGGAATCCAAAAAGGCTCCCACTGAATTAGACATATTCATGTTTCGACATTTTGCTGTTCTCGACTTTTTCTCTGGTTGGTCAAGATGTTTGAATGCTATACTTGCAGGATGAAATATATCTAGCGAGCATTTCTGCTTTAGGCTTTATGTTAATTTTACAGTCAGAAAAATAAATAAGTACTTAAGAACTATGCTCATAGTGCCATTTTGGAAATTTCCATTTAAATGTTACTTTTAAGATATGTTGAATCCTTTCGTGATCTAGATAGGCATATAAAACACTTAAATTCGCATTACAACGTCCAGATAGTAATTAGGCTTGTAAAATTTTATAGGTTAAAGATACAAAAATTAAAAATATTTTATGGTAGCAGCCCAATTAAGACATTTGGAGTCAATGAGAGAGACTAGACAGTACAAAGCAGCATTTCAGTGCTCAGTATCTATTTCTAAAGTAAATAAACACATGGGATAAACAAATGGATTTCAGTATTAATCATGTTTAACTATAATTAAACAATGATTTTTCATGGATTATAGCCAGGGAAATAGTTCATTGGAAGAGATGGTGCAAAAAGAATGTGCTGTGCTGCCCTTAGCCAAATGAAAAGACACAAATATTTTTTTAAAATTAGTTTTTAATCTTGATTTTTTTTCTCTGTTTACGTATCCTTTTTAAGGTGCAAAGGTCTACTTATTTTATATTTACAGAACAAACATAAAGTATGAACTTCTTGGCTGTTAATCATAATCATAGAAGGTTATTTAATAGAGGGGAAGTTTACACAAATATAAGGCTTCACCCTATTATTTTCAGGACTTTAAACTGTGAGGTTTTTTTTTTTTAACTTTTTAATATTATTATTCATCAATGTCTTGTATAATGAGCTGCCAATATGATTACAACTTTAGTAATTTGGGCAAAACATAGCCATGCTTCTATTTTATCTATTTATGTTTCAATCTTTAAAATTAGTGTCAATGTCTTACTACCTCTAGAAAACAGATATTGAAGTCAAAATGGGCCTTGTTTTAGAATAAGCATCACGTAGGTCTGGCCACGTTCTTAGTTCTCTCAGTCAGTAGGAGTTAAAAATATTTCTGTTGTTAGAAAACAAATTTTATTTATTTTTTTTTATTTTTACACTTTTATTGATGCATTGTCATCTCCCATTATAATGTGGTTCAGAGTGATAGGGACACACATGCACACAGCACTCGATAAGCTTGCCTTTGGCCCCTTCCCATCTCCCTCTCTTTTCCCAAATTGTAAGTTTTTAAATCCTTTTTAAGGGAAAGCACTTCGCTGATTGTTCTCTGTCTTCTCTGTAACAGCCTTGAGGTTCCACCCATGACATGAGCCCCAAGACTCCAACCAAGATTCTCCCACGGAATTGGGAGATTGAGGAATAAAAGTCCAATATTTATTCATGTTTCTAGTGGCAAATTTTGCCATTAATTGCTTTGACCTTTCCTTGACTGTTGACTGTTTAAGCCATATGCTGTATATTTTTATAAATTTACTGTAACTTTAATATAGTTACCATATTTTAAGATATCTGTATAATAAAGTGAGTAAAATTTTAAAGATTCCCACATAGTGTAGAGAGCGTCATGATCATGTTTTGACACGAAAATAATGAAATAATTTATTCAAAGTGCAATTGATCTGTGGAGAATATCAAAACACCAGCAGGCTTTGTATAGCCAATTAAATGCCACAACCCAAATAAGTATTTGAAATCTGGATATAATGTCTACCACTCAATTTTAAGTCATGTCTCTTTGGTCCCATGCTTGTTATCCTATTGTTAGGAACACAGATGTTCATAGATTTCTTTAAATGGGCTTTGTTTTACAAACTTCACTGGAATTTGGAATTACGATTGAGGATTTTTCTTACCAGAGCAGTTAGGAGTTGATCATCAGTACTCTCAACTTCTAGTCCATATGAGACAAAAGTTGTAGGACAAATGCATTCAAGAAAGCATGCTTGTAGAACTGTTCTCTCTGCCTCCCCTGGCCCCTTCCCCATGCATCTCTTCGAGATTGGCATTAGTAGTTTAACATATGTACACGGTGCGCATTTATATGCTTACCACTGTATACCTCGATATGATGTATATCTACAGTAAACCAATAAAAGAAAAGAAAATGCAGAATGAGGAAAAAAAGAAAGCGTATTCATTTGCTTTCAAGCAGGTGCAGAGTTAGAGCAGAAAGATAGTTATCTGTCCTTTATACTTTCTTGTGAGAAAGAAAAAAAAATCTTAGGGTGTTTTGAACTAATAACCATCATGATTTGGATGACTTTTTATACCAACTACTGTGCTTTCTTGAAAATGAAACATTTTGCTTTTGTTTAGTTCTCAACAAAAGCTTTCTTGTGTCATCTGAACAATTTTCATAGAAAAAAAAAAAGAAGCCTCTAAGACCTTTTCATAACGGATTATAATTCTGTTCACCCCCTTTTTTCCAAACACTTTTCCAACCCCTTCACTTCCACTTGTAGTTCCTCACTAACACTGTTCCAAACCAAAGAGTATTCCCGAATTATCGTCCCTTTGAATAAATGTCTCCAACCACACACTGATGAATTATTTTACATCGTATTGCCTCATATACTTAGAAATCAAACACAATCCCCCTAGTTCCTCTTGATTTTGCTTATGGCATTTAGAACTGCACCGTAGGGAGAAAACGATGCTAGTTTTACCAAATTTATTCTTGACAGGGCTACAGGAGCACACACTTACTGTATATACTAGAATCAGACTCCATATAGATGAATTCTTGACTTTTACTTAATGTGGAGCTCATATAAATTCAAGTAAGCATTCTACTGTTGCTAAAATTCACCAGTTTATATATGACAGGAAACTGGGGAATTGATTTTTGGAAAGGAAGCACAATTATACTCTTCACATCATGATTGAAACTATTTGCTTTGAATGAGTTTTGAATGCAAAGTGTTTCTAGCTCTTGAATAAAGTATGTGAGGTTTCTTAGAAGGATGCAGTGTTAGTATTATTCAAATAGAAGGACAAATAAAGACTTGAGATATACCATGAAAGGTTCCACCCATGTAGAAGATCAATAATCGTACAAGATGCATTATTTATATTTGCTTTCTTCATTTTAATTTTTATCTTTGAGGTTGTCATTCATGCAATTCTACCAAATTGAGGCTGATTTGAAGGAATGAACCATTTTCAGCTCATCTGTGGTGTCTTAGTAACTAGCCCCTATACGCAGTGGTCAGTAGGTATTCAACCAATACCTGGCGATTTCATGAAGAAAATAGAATTTAAATTCCTCTTCAATGATTTTCTTCTAAAACAATGTTCAAGGTCTCTGAAATAAAACCTCTATTATTTGTAAAGGATGCCATATCACATACCTGCCTGAGATATGAGTTCCATTTGTAAACATTGGAGTTTTGCATCTAGATTTTCATCAAGTCTTCAGGCAGATGTCTTTTGGCACACAACCTTGGTGTCTGCATTTGAATGGGGTCATAAAACTTCACACACCCTCAAAACAGCAGTGCCACCAGCTAATAGCTGTTTCAATCAGCCACCTGTGCGGCAGAAGCTGAGCAGGCACACACAGATGACTCTGGCACAAATACAGCATGGAATTGCCAAAAGAGCCATGACAAATGGGAGACATTTCCCCCAAACCAAATCATGGGTGCTATCACAGCAGGGCATACCAACATTATATTAACTACACAATCTAAATCCATTCTATGGCATGCTTGGTAGCCAGATATTTTAAAAAATTTCTAAGTAGTATTGTTAGAAAAATATCAAGCCACAGTGAGGTAAAGTTATCAGATTGGAACTCAAATAACACAAGAATATTTTGGAAAGATTAAATGTGTGGTTAATGAATGGAGGAATCATTTTAAAAAGGCATGAGCTGTGAGAAAAAAAAATTGAGTCCTAGACTATAAGCATTTAATATATTCACAGAATGTAAAGTAGTAAGTTGTCTATTTAGAGGCAGCATTTTAGAGCATCTTTTAAAGGCTTCTTATAACTAAAAAATCTGTTACCTTTGTGAAGATTACATAGATAATATCAGAATAATGCATATCCTGCTGGCAAGAAAAAACATTTTAGAGTTCACAACCAGCCCTAATCCATTATTCAAAATCTTCTTATTGTAAAGGCAGACTAATTTAAAGGCCAATTATCTACATGTAAAACTTATATTTTCCTCTCTTGCCAGTTCAAATTTTAATGTTCCAAAAGATCATTACACAGAGGGAGAGTCTAGAATCTAAATGTACTATATTGACTATTTTTTAGGGACTATCCTTGATTTTAGAAAGGGCCATTTTAACTGTGAACTATTTCTGCCTTAAGCATGGATGAGTCTTAAAATTTAACCTTTTTTTTATAAACAGCCGTGTTTATAAGACAACCTAGTCATATAGTCACTAATTAAAAGTCATAAGAATCAAAAGTCAATTATGTTTAACTGCTAAATTAATTTTATTTATGTAGTTTAATTTATTTAATTAAAATGTGTTCTGCTATTATTAGTACATGATAGTAAGATGGATGATTGATAGCACTCTTTATTTAATTTGGGCAGACACACATTGAAACTCCTAAGGAGTTCTCTCTGGAATTGCAGAATTATAGCTTTATTTATATAATGTTTGCATAATATTCAATCATCAATAGTATTTAAGTTTTCCCTCATAAAGTGAAAATTTTCAGTTATTTTATGTATAAATGGGAGTAGATGTGCCTATATAACATAATGCTATGATACATAAATAAGAAAACATTCCAACAAATAGCCATATATGCTCATTTTCATTTCCCATTCATTCATTATTTTTAGTTATTGGGTATACACTGAGATTCTATGAAGGTCAATTCATTTTAGCAGAATGGAATACGGAAATAAAAACACAATAAGTAGCTTTTGTAATATCCATTAGTATCCCGAGGATATTTAGTTATGTTTACCAGTCACTATTCCAAGTGCTTTACGTTAAATACCTTTTGTAGCCCTCAAAGCATCTCTAGGAAATTAGTGTTAGTACTGTCCCCTTTCCCAGAGCAGGCGATTGTGGCAGAAAGTTGAGACAAGCTAGTCCTCATGTCATAGAGCCGATTAGCATCAGCACAAGAATCCCGACCAAGCAGCCTGGGTGCACAGCCCGCCCTCCCAACTGGGATACTCTCAGGCTTCACTGTCCAAGATAAAGAAAATAATCCACGCTTCAAAATATTGGGGGGAAATCGGTGCTTTCTTCCCCGTAGTTTACAGTTCCGTTATGACCCCTTTCATCCTAATCCATGTAGCATTACTTTACAGTTATGAGCATGCCACAGACTCTGAAAGATCAAAGCATTTCAGAAATTCTGAAGCCCCAGAGAAATGCAATCCCCCCGGAGAGGGATAGCCATAGCTGGCCCGAAAACTCAAACAATCCTGCTGTGAAAAAATGAGAAATGATTACTCTGGACCTGGGGAAAATGCCTGGAGCTCAAAGCCTAGGCTTCCCGTGTCGTCTCTATAAAGCTCAACTTGAACCTCCGACTAATGCACTCGCTACCCAAGAGAAGCTCTTGCTTAGACCCTCAGCTTTTCCACTTAGACAAGATGAAGAGCTAAGTGAATACAGCTGGAACATAAACCATTTATCCCAGATGGTGCAGCTATTTCAAACCCGGTGCTCCCAAGGCTAGGGCAGCAGTACACTCATTTTTATTCTAGCAGAAGCAACCATGTGCCTGCAAGTGAGACGTTTACCTCCCTGGTATATGAACAATACACATGTCACTCGAAGGACATATCAGCGCTTGCAAAGTGTACTACAGAAGCCGTGTAATTATCCGCACAGGCAAGCTTTAAAAAATATCCCTTCCACTCATAGCTACGGTTAGTTTGAGCTCCTTTTTCTTGCTTTAATAATCTGTTTAATTGCTTTACTTACCGGCTTATGTAGGAAAAGATTTAAGAAACCACTTGCTTGCTTGATTTGTGTGTGTTTTAAGCATAGATGTGCCGCCCCTCCCTCATATTGTTTTTCTGAACAGTGTAAGAATCGGGGGTAAAAATCAGGAGGAAATCTCTGTGCTCTGGCTATCCGGGGCTGTAATCCAGTAGGGTCACCGCGACATGCTTGCAGCGAGACTGTCCTTGTGCCCCACATGGCTGGGCTACTGCTATTGCTGCTGCCGCCAATGTCATTTCCTCTTGTGGTCAGGAACATCTGCTTGTCACCCTTGCTGGAATCTTGTGGGCATCCGTAGCTTTTCTCATTTCCTCCTGGGCCCTGGCCTCCGCTTCTCCCACATGCAAGACTCTGATATGGTCTTCACTCTATCTCCCAGTACAAGTGGGGTGGGACTCGGAAGGGGTCACCTCCCTCTCCTCGACACCCTAAACCCTCAGTGCCACTCTGTGTGCTGAGCGCAGAAACCTCCCCATGAGGGTATGTATAATCCCCCTCCTCCGGATCTGCCTGAAAGCGAGTGAGGGGCCAGAACCCAGGCCTGTCACTGCAGTCCTGGGAGAAGCACGGGTGGCATTCACGGTTCTGACTCCCAGCTTCCTCAGAGGCCAGCAGCTGAGAAGTGGACAGATACCTGAAGCTCCCCGGGGTCAGTGTTTGCTGTTTCCAAAGAAAATAAGAACAATATCTGATTTACAACACAGTTTGGATTACGTACTTAAGTGGAATATTACTTAGACAATCATTTGTAAGATGTAGTCATAAGAATATGTTGCACACCTATACACAGGCGCACACACACACACACACACACACACACACACACACACACACACCTTCTTCCTGGTTTACACACATGCAGATATACAGGGGCTGGTGTTACTGTTTGTGGAAAGAAACCAATTTGAAAACAGGGACAAAACCATCACTGTGAAGTAAGAAGTGTTTCTTCAATATGGAAATGCAAGGAACTGTGTGTTTTTAATTCCACGTTTGTGAACACTTAAGAAAGTGATTGCCTATCGTCCCCTGTGCTGGACCCCTGCCCAAGAGGACCCAAGGAGATGACAATCACGCGTTGCTGGTTCAAGCTTCTTTTATTGTGTGCTGTTTTTTCCTTTCTCTCTCTTCCTTCTTCCTCCTTTTCCTTCTCTCTCCTCCAGGGACAGAGGACTCTACTTATCAACCCAAGCAGTAACTGGTGGGGCCCGAAGGGGAGTAGGCTTAGAGCCAATCAGGGCTTGAGCCGCAAAGTGCCTGCATGCAGCCCTACAGCTCTCACCTGGGAGCATTCTCCCGACACGAGTTCTGGCGTGCTGGTCCATGCGCTCTAACATGGCACAGCCCTCCTCTAGGATGTTACCACCTGCAGCTACTCCTGGCACTCTTCCAGGCGCCATCTTGGGGCGAGGTCTCTCCGGGCCGCCGGGCTAAGACCCCAACAATTGCCCACATGATAATTTTTGTTCATATGGAATAATTCATGCCTAAAAAAACATTTTTGTCTAACAATTAATCTGAGAAATGGCTATACACCATGTATCTCTATTCCAGCTAGGGCAGAGAGAGAGAAAGAGACAGCTTCAGCAATAATTTAGCAAGACCCTTGGCAAATTATTGAGACCCTGTTTCAGAATAAAGAATTAGGTAAGAGGTAGAATGCGCCTGGGTTCAACCCCCGGTGCCACAAACAGACAAAACAACAATAAATATAAATGTTTCCATCTCTTGTGTAAAGAGGAAGCCTATCTGCTGACACTGTACAAATAGTGCTGCTAATCCACGAAGTCATGAAGCCTTTCTTCTTTCTTTCTACCATGCCTGGACTATAGCATCCGTCTTTAGCATCCAATATGGTTCTCAACTTTTGGTCTTCGGGTAAGCCTTCCAGGTAGTAAGATGGAGGATGCTCCCTTCACAGAGTCTTCCTGGAATTCCCATGGAGTCCTGGCCACATCCTACTGGCCAGAACTTAGTCACCTGTTCTTGTAAAATGAAAAGGGAAGTTGACCTTTATTAGGCTTCTGGTTGGATAGGTTATTCCATTCAAGGATTAGAAGAGGCACTGTGGTGAGAAATAGTTATCTTCCACCCTGCCATCATAACAACCATATTCCAGTCTCCCTCATAACTAAAACATTTGACCATCACTGAGGCCATGGCTCCAACATACAGTGACTTCAGTGAATCACATATCCTTAGGCTCAGTCCTTGAAATACTATAAAATGTCACTCTTAATTCCTTAACTCATTCTCAGTCTTGACTGGTTGCCCTAGAGTCTCCCCCACCTCATCCCAAACCTGCAAATGATGATAATAGTAACAAAGGAACTTGGTTTCAGTTAAACCACCCCTCCAACGTCCCCTCTTGATGGGCTAGAGAGGATCCGTGCTAGACCCAGCTGTGTCCAGTGCTATTATCCTTCTAGTCCTCATCCATATATCTAGGTTAAAGCTTTCAATCCAGTCTCTGTCCTGTAGGTTTAGAAATGTTAAGCATATTCCAAATACAAAAGATCATTTATTTCAATATAAACAAAGATCTGTTTTGTAAAACATATTGTGGAAAGAATGCTTCATCTACTGACAAAGGTAAAATTGCTCTGCTGGGAATGTTTAAATAATAGCTGTAAGACATCTGGGTATGGTGGTGCACACCTGTAATCCCAGTACTTGGGAGGCTGAACAGGAAGATTGCAGGTTCAAAGCCAGCCTCCTCAACTGAGGAAGGCTCTCAGCAACTTAGAGAGAGCCTATTTCCAAATAAAAAAAAGTAAGGCTAGGAGTATAGCTCAGAGGTAGAATGCCCCTGAGTTCAATATCGCCAGCACCACAAAATAATAAAACAATAGGAACAATAATAATAGCCATAAGAACTTCAGGGAGGAGAAGCAAATGCTAGCAGAAAACTGACCTTCCAAGCTCCTTCTGACCCTTAGATTCTTGTTTCAATTTCTCTCAGCAATAACCATGTTGGTGGAATGGTTTTCAGATGCTAAAACAATAATAGGTTGGCGAGTAGTAGAATTACTCTAGGTAGGAAGAAAGGCCACGTAAACATACCTGGACTGGAAAATCCACATTAAGTCTATTACAGAAGTTTTTAGGTAAGTGATTTTTTTTTTTAGGAAAATAATGTAGCATTTCTGATTGTAAATGTAATGTATAACAGGTGTGCACATAGAGCACCTAATCCTTGCTAATGGCGCTGGGAACATTTCAGTCTGTAACTAGGGTATTGCAAGATTGTAATTCAATGTCTGTTTAGTGTTTGTTGTGACATATTTACTGGCAGTGTGAATTTGGATAAGCCACTTGATATCTGCGATTTCAGTTTCTTTGAGAATGGACTGGGGTTAATGACCCCTGCCTGCATCTGAAAGACCTTGAGGATTTGAGAGTTTTTTTTTCTTTATCCACATTCCCAAACATAACTTCTCTCAGATACATACAGTACATGGTCACTAGATAGGAGCTATCAATATCCTTCAGAAGCAGCGGCTCTCTTCCTGTGCATGGCTGTCTTTATACTAATTATTATTTGCTCAGAATTGAAAATCGTGAACACGAGAGAATGTCTCAAGTCTTTCTGCTTTGAATTATAACTTTTTCATGTATTTTAACAGGATGCTATTTTTCAGTTCAAGATAATATACGTTTATACTTATGTCGTCTTATTTTCTGAGAAACTCATTTGCTTTTCAAATTTTATATTTGCAGGGTTCTTTGTGTGTATGTGTGTGTGTGTAAATGTGTGTAAGTGTGTGTGTAAGCATGTGTGTGTGTGTACTCTTTGCAGATAAAGCAATGAAGTTACTTTTCCCCTTGTCTAAATTAAAAAAAATCATAATATGTTCCTGATTACATACAACTCTGAAGGATTTTTATAACATTTTTGCTTATTGCTGAAGAAATCTTTTTCAGCTAGCATGCCTTCTTTGCAATTCACTTTCTTCTTGCTCAACTCCCAATTTTTTAGATTAGGATTGCTTTTTATGTACCCAGTATTAAGATCCTAGAAATGGTAAGATCAATATTTAATATTTATAAAAGTTTTTTGTTTCTCCTGGAAAGTATGGTACAATTGATATTCTCAGGGTATTTTCCTCTCTTTCCATTTTCTTCAAAAGGTCTTGTTTCAACTAAGCATGATGACTCATCTCAGTTATTCCAGTACTTGGGAGGCTGAGACAGGAGGATTGCAAGTTCAAGGCCAGCCTCAGCAAATTATCAAGGCCCTCAGCAACTTAATAAGGCCCTGTTTCAAAATAAAATAGGGTTGGGGTGTAGCTCAGAGATAGAATATTCTGCACCTGAGTTCAATCCCCAGTAGCAAACAAACAAACAAAAAAGATATTGTTTCTATTGGAAACTAGGCTCAGTATCTAAAAGGAATATCAGTTCTACAAATTTCTTCTTATTTAAGCAAAAGATCAAATGATGTCTTATGATTTAAATTCAACAAGAAATTGTATGACATTTTTATTTATTTACACATAAAATGTTATAAAATCAAGTCCTAGGGAAGATAATTTATTGCCAAAACATAAACAATTAAAAAGTGTTTTCTCATCCTTCCTCACAGATCCAGATGAAAGAGGAGCAGTTTTTGCTTTTTCTCTGCTGCCGGGAGCTCTGGAATCCGACTGCAGCATTAATTGCCTGGTTCCTATCAAGCCCCTCTCTTCTATCTGAGGCTTCATAGATGACTATTGAAGGGCTCTTCCAAAACCACCAATCTAAATTAACCTGAAATACAACAGGGATTTCAAGAGTTATACCAGGAGACCAGAGGAGAATTTGAAAATATCTCTATTTCAGGAAGCCTTATCTAAATTATTTTCCTTATCAATCTAAGCATAGCATTTCAAACAATGCATGATAAGCTTCAAAAGCTTAAATCGGTATCAGCCTGCTGTCTCTGTCCATCCAGCTTCTGCTAAGGAAGTCTAGACTGCCATCTCCTTTTCCCACCCTGGGGACAGAGAGATCTCTTTTAACTGGCACTTGATGTCCCAATGAATGCCACTTAATAATTCTACCACCATAAATCCACCACCATAAAATGATCCGAGTTGCTCTTTTACAATGAAATACTGCTTCCTATAGGCTGGTGACAACAATGAGTTTGAGAAAGGAAATAGAATTCAATTCATTATTTGGCTCATTGATAAAATACAAAACATGCAAATAACCATGACAACCAAAATAAACAAAACAAAGAAAAAAG
This sequence comes from Graphiurus murinus, assembly GCA_004027655.1. NCBI lineage: Eukaryota > Metazoa > Chordata > Mammalia > Rodentia > Gliridae > Graphiurus > Graphiurus murinus. Next base: position 47,184 of record PVLC010004438.1, read on the forward strand.
AACAGCAAACACAGGTTTATTAACTTCCTCACAGAAGGCAATGCCGCGCCAACACAATAAATTGAATTAGTACAGGCAGTTATCCCATCACATCAGAGTAAGAAAAAATGTTGAACAAGTCATTTAACTGAATAGACTGGTTAGACAAACAAGCTAATTGTTATGGCTGCCTAGACAGAGCCATAACTATTGTTAGGAATTGCTAACATTCTGTTCAGTTAGAAAAGTCTGATTTTTTTTTCCTCTTTCCTATGATTAGCCCATTGGAAGCCAGGTAAAATATTAAATTGAAAAATTATCTTCTGTCCACAACCCTGGCACTGGGATTCAAGTGAAATGGCCACTTAGGCCTAGTCTCTCAACTTAAAGTGAAGGTGGTGAGATTCTCATTCCTTCTAACGTCTTTCATGAGAAGCAAGGCCAAGAGGACTCTGTGACATATTCAAGAGAAACAGGAAGAGTCGCTGTCAATCAGAATATTGAATACTAACCATTGTGCAATGGATTCTATGACCTTTTGCTTACAAGATTAGTCTAATCACACAAATGTGGGATAAAAAAACTAGAAACACACTGACTTTCAACTCAAGGCTAATCAGAAAAGTAAAAGTTCTGGCAATATCATAAGATTGGCTTAATTCTGATGTTATATCCTCTTCCTAGTGAGTATTGAATTGGCATAACAAATTTGATTAATTAAAAAAAAAGCGCCTTAAATGTATCTCTACACCTAAACATAGAAACAGAGTTGGGGCAGAAATTCTCAGATAATGTACATGCAATATATAATATTTTTATATATAATGTGTACTTCTTTACTATTCATTTTAAATCTGATTGGAAATGAGACAGCTTGAATTATTATTGGGATTACAATTAATTTAACATATAGCAGCTCTGTAAGTTCCTTCAATTATTATACAATTTCCTTACATTACATATTTACATATTTTAAAGTAATTACATATTACATATTTTAAAGTAATTACATATTACATAAAAAGTAAACAAAAATAAACAAAACAAAACTTTGTTTTGTTTATTTTAAAGTAATTACATATTTTAAAGTAATTTTCACACTATTGTCTTTTTTTTTTTTTTTTTTTTTTTGCGGTACTGGGGATTGAACTCAGGGGCATTCTACCTCCGAGCTATATCCCCAGCCCTATTTTTTATTCTTTTATTTTGAAACCGAGTCTCACTAAGTTGCGGAGTGCCTCACTAGGTAGCTGAGGCTGGCCACGAACCCGGATCCTCTGGTCTCAGCCTCCCGAATGCTGGGATTACAAGCGTGCGCCACCACGCCCGGCTACACTATTGTCTTTTTCTTTTTTAATATTTGCAAATATTTGAAGTGCATTTGGCCTCACAGAGCTTTGGGTTATTTCAAGGACCCATCTGGATTGAAAGGTCTTGGCAACAGAGTTCCTCTCTGTTGTCTACTCCATTCTTTTTTCTTTGCAACTGATTTTTTTCTATCGCTTGTCCACATGACAGAAGTCAAGGCCACCCAAAACTTCAAGGATGGCAAGGGTTCAGCCTATGCTAAAGAAATTGGATCATTCTCTTGGTCCTAATTCTAAAGACCTTAGCAATGAATTGTGATTAGGCTAATCTAAATCAGATGAGCGCCCGTTTCAGTTGATTGTCACAATAAGGGACTGTCGTAGGTGGTGGGATTCATTGGTGTCACCATGTCGATTTGCAGAAGGGTCAGTAAGGGGACTGGGAGAGAGAAATGTGCAAGGAATTCAATAATTGCTCACTATTCCTATAACGGTAAACAAACATTCATAATAATGAAAATATATATGATAAGAAGTATATTTCATCGTAGGTCTAAGTCGTAATTTGTGTTTCAAGTAAACCCTACAGAGAGTATTCCCAATTTCATATTTCTTCAGGGCTAAATTTTAATGTTTATTAAAGCACACATATACTGACTCAGAAATCTCTAAAAGACACAATATTAAATTCAGTGACTTAGAAATTCACACCATAAAAATAAGTCAAGTCTATTTTTCCACTGTGCTTCGTCTCAACAGAAGACAACATCTTGATTGAATTTTTATGTATATTGGAACTGTACACATATATAAGTCAGCCAACAGAGATAGAAGTATAGATGGTGGAGTGTAAAATAAGGAAGATAGTTTTGTAGCGACAAGAAATAGTGTCAGAACTGGTCTGGATTTGGCAAGCGGGGCTGGAGATCTAAGTGTCTTAGAATCTCAGCATGGATCCTCATAACACTCTCTGTAATTCATTCCAGAGCTCAGCAACACCGCAAAGTAAGTCTGGCATTATTTCTTAAGGAGCTCTGGACCAGGATGACTTGCTCAATTGTGAGTGATGCTTTTGAAGTGCACACCATGCTTTCAACAAGAAAATATATTTAGAGTGTTTATAGAAGCAACTCTTATCCACTGTATTAGAAAGCAAGTTCTTTCTAGACCTTTGGCATAAAGCATAATGGATCTAATCAAGTAGTACCTTAGCGGGGTGCAGCGTTTGTACTAATATATCTCAGTCAATGGTATTTCTGAGCAGAGGAGTTAAATGCACGTCCTAGGCATACAGGCAATCACGGATGGGAACAAATCTCAGCATTAGCACCTCTTTAGTTTCTCCTCTGAAATCTTACTGAATCTGCTGCTAATGTCTTTTCTTTTTTATGCATTCAATGAAGCGAAAAGGTAAACTGAGTAAATTAAAGACAACAAAATAAATTGGGGAATGTCTTTCCCTTAAAATAATATTGGCTGTATTTTTAAATTCAATACTCTATTTGTATTATCATATATACCTTTTAAAAATACTTTTTAGTTGGAGCAAATATTTTATTGTCTTGGATTTGCAGTTAAGAGTATTTTTTACTTGAAGATAGCAATTAGGAGCAAATTCTACACATGTCAAATCATTTTAAAGTTTAATGAAAAAGCCATTATGTGAAAGAAAATGCAAACAAAACTTGGTCAGAATATAAAACTTTTCAACAATGAATTAAATCTATAAATCTCAAAATTCATAGATACACACGATCTAACTCTCCTGATCTTTCTGACTTTCTGCCATATTGTATGAGCTATATCTTCAAAGCAAGGACTTCTTTGAAAGATTCTCTGTGGAAGGCATTTCTGTTACTAATTCTTTTTCGAAATCCTGTTTCCCAAGTATTAGCATAAGATGCTTTCTACTACATTGCTGTGTGATTGCCTCCCAAGATAAACACACATTTTTCTTATTATGCCCAAAATGAATATGATACTTATTACCATATCTATCTATCATCTATCTACCTTAGTTTTCTGAAACTCAGAGGACTCTGCATAAATATCAATTTATATCCCTATATTTTTATAATCCCTATATTCCATTCTGATATACCCCTAATTGTGTTTTGTTTTCAATCATTTTCAGGGACTTTATATGGAAAACATTAAAAAAAAAAGCTTACTTCAAATTTGACCATGTTATTAAAACTTTCAACTTACTGAAATAGCTACATAGATTCCACATTAATTGTCAAACTGAATAATAAGTATGTGGAATAATAAGCATGTGGCAAGTGAGAGGTGATATTCTCCAGGAAGCTTTGTCTGTACAGGACTCTTTGTCTGTCTACATATAGAGCTTATGATCAGGATGGAGGATTATCCAGAGTGTCCTCTGAAACAGTAGGAAATGAGTGCAGATGGTGTATAGTAATGAGTTAACCAGCATGGGTTCTATGGCCAGACAGCCTGACTCGAACTTCAGCCCCAAAGTGGATCCACCTAGAGAATTCCAGCAAGTTATTTTGTTTTTTACCCATTCGTGATGGGTAATGTGGAGGTAACAATAAAACTGGCCTTACGGTGTCAGGTTGAATAAGAAATCATTTGCAACATTAGACACATAATGGAAGTTCAGTGCTTATTACTGTAATTGTTTTGAATGACCCCTTTTCAGTTCCTGGCCTGGCTCATGCAAAACTACTTAAAGATCAGCTGAAACCAGTGTAATTCCAGATCAGCTGAAATCAGTGTAATTCCAGCCAGAGCCATTGGTTGAAATCAGATGCAGTTTCCTACAAAATGCAAATTGCCTTAAATGGTCAAAGCAGGCCCTAAAAAATATGAGTCAGTTTCCACCAGATGAATTCCTCATATGCTTCGTTGAAATCATTGACTGCATCTAGAAAAAGTAAAGAAAGATAAAGGAGAGACACACATCTGGATTATTGCCTGTGTCAAAAAAAAAAAGGAGAAAAAAAAAAAAAAGGACAGCTTATCCAACAAGACCAATATGGTTTTGTTCTTGAAAAACAAAAACAACACACCCTTGTAGATTTTGCTAAAATCATTTAGGATTGCTAGGCGAAAGTGTCTTAATCATTGCAGTGACTTTTTATAAAAGAATCTGCTTGTTTTCCTAGTTATCTCTTCATAAGCTTTGAGAGTTGCCCTTTAAGAAAAAGATTTTGGATCTTGGTTGAGAAATGATCCTTACATGGGTTAGATCCAACTAATCTGTACGAAGGCATCTGCAAAATAGAAGTTTGGTTTTTTGTTTTGTTTGTTTTTTCCCCTTAGGATTTCTGTGAACAGTGAGAGGAAAGGGTTGGCTAGGGAGGGGACTATCAGATTAATTTTTGTCCCCTTCTTGGTGATTGACATTGGCGTGAAGAGATTCTGAGGCGGTGTGACCAATTCAGATTCTGTAGGTGTGCAACTGCTGGCCATTTTTAATTCCTAGAGCTGAATGGAAAGAACACCTGTTTCAAGTCTCCCAGGCAAAATGCATTTCATCTTCTGATCAAGATATTTCGGTCTACTGAAGCCCAGCCACCTGCAGGGAGAAAACAACTTAGCTGAATCCTTCAAACGGCAGCCCATCCATGCCTGTGTCTCCCAGTTAAAATAAGTCAGTTCTTATCAGTCAGCATCTGTTTCCCTATTTTTTTTTTTCCTCAAGCCTGTTTACCCGATTTTTTTTCATTGAGAAACTTCCCTGTGGAGTATAATTCACTTCGTTTTTGCTCATTCATAAGATTTCTTCACATCTCCCAGCTGCAACTATTTTAGGCAAATTTCTGAAGACGTAAAATTGAATGTGACTCATTTGCCTAAAGCAAAGCTATGGTGCAAAAGCTGAGACGGTTAGAGCTCTTTTGAAATGCAGTAAGTGTACACCATATGCATTTTTTTTTTTTTTTTGGTATAAGTATGTGATTCATTGAAGAGCCTTGTCAATAAAGTCTTCTCCACCTCTATTCCGAAATGAAATAGGCTGTTTTCTTCTAATATGCAAATTGTCTGGAAAAGATTGGTTCTTTCTTCCCTCCTCCCCCTGCCTCCCCCCCCCCCCAGAAGTTGCCAGTGCGAGAAAAATAATCTAGACAAAGTAAACTCATCAGTTTCATACAACACAAAATCAAATTGCCATTGCCAGGCGTTGCCATGGCAACTGCCTTCCTAAGCAAACTTCTCTACAAAATATACAGCTGTTATTTTATCTCGTTGCTAAGTTCCCTTGACAAAGTCACACTACAATAGCTACTCACATACAGGTTGTTAAAGCGGGTACTGGCTCCCAGGGGCTAACTGGGGCTTATCTTTTAAGTGATAACTTAGGAATTCAATTCTCTGTTTTCAGTTCTGTCATTATTTTTTTTCCCCCAGTCTATCCTTTGCCTTGAAAGTGCGCCATACTAATAAAAATTCATTCAAGTCTTTATTATATATTACTGTTGCCAGGCATAGTGGCACATGCCTGTCATTCCACTACTTGGGAGGCTGAGACAGGAGGATTGTGGGTACAAGGACAGTCTCAGCAACTTAGAAAGACCTTGTTTCAAAATAAAAAATAAAATAGGGCTGGGTGTATAGCTCAGAGGCAGTATGCCTCTGGGTTCCAGTCCCAGTACCACAAATATATGTACAACTGTTAGTTGTGTATGAACAGAATTTGTTTTTCTTCATTATATAACAGTGGACAACTATGCTACAAAAGAGATAATAATTATCTCTTTTGTTATTTCATATCTTTGCAAGGAATATATTTAAATCATTTAAATCTTTTTTTAGCACAGCAACGGATGGACTAGTCTTTAAGTACCATTTATTCTGTGACGGTTGGAAGGAGGGTGGATTGCTCATATCTCTACATAAAAGCCAGTAGGAAAATTGAGCTCATTTTATGAAATTGCCAAGAGCTGGGAGAGACTATTTTACATACTATATGCCCAACTATAACATATTTCAGTACCAGTGCAAGCTGTAAATAAGCCAGGGGAAAAAAATAGGTCAAACTCTAAAGGAAAGTGGATGCACATGAAATATTAACAGTCAGGCTCCATTCTCTCACCAGAGAGAGGGATGAGGGCAGAAAGGAGAGCCAAGTTATGTATCTAAGAGGATAAAATTAATGGGAATAACGTCCCCAACACAACAAAGTTCGTGCAGTCTCGCCATTGGACTGCGACATTTTCCATTACTTTTTGCTAACACGATGATTTTCCCCAGTTCAATTTTATTGTATTTTATTAGACAACTAATTATCAGTGACACTTAAAATTATACTACAACTTACAAAAAAAAAATTATCTTCTTTACTACCGGGGATTAAACCCAAGGACATTCTACCTCCAAGCAACATTCCCAGTCCTTTTTTATTTTTATTTTGAAACAAGGTCTTGATAAGTTACTGAGGCTGGACTAGAACCTGGAATCCTCATGTTTTAGCCTCCCAAGTCCTGGAAGTACCCCACCATGCCTGGCACACATGCCATTCCTAGCAAGAATGCCATTCCCTTTTTGTCAATGTTAGAATACAATATTTTATTTGCAAACGAGACTTGAAATAGCTGATTCTTATGGTTTTTCATGAAAGTAACATGCAAGGAAAGCCCTGGTTGTTGTGAATTAACTCTATTAAGAGGTGGCCATCAATTTCAGCTAAGCTTTTTTAAATATAGAAATAGATAGGGAAAAGGAAAGAAAAAGTATTATTTCCCCTCAGTATGATATAGCTGGATCCATAAGATATCTTCATAAATTATATAAGCTTGATTTTCTTGAAAAACAATAATTTTTGCATTAGATTCTCACTAGCCCATCATCATTTTACAAGGATTAAGACAATATAATATTTTATGTGGTAAAATAAATCTATTTCAGATTCAAATTCACTTCAGGTTCTCATTATTTACACACACACACTTTCACAGACATGCACACATATATATATATGTTTTATTTTTTCTGGTTTGCATTAGTTAGAAAGGTCCTTCTTATGCTGCAATAACAAATAGCCTCTTACACATGAGTAGATCAAAGCAATACTTATCATTATTATTATTTTCCTTATACAAACACAAATTCTGCCACAGATTCAGATGACAAAATTTTGTTTAGGAAAAAAAAAATATGAGCCTCATCTTTGACTTGCTTTCTTTTCTTTCCCCTCAACAGAAAAATTGATAGCCAGGCCTGCTTGAATGTCAACCTTTTGCTATCTCCTAGCTCTACCAACCTCTCTCTACCCCCTCACCTTCTGCCTCTGTCACTATTTCAGGTCAGCACCATATGTCAACGAGATTACAGCACCTTCTCCTCATGATAACACCTGCGCCTAATCTTCTCCCAGCCCCTCCTGCAATACATTCTCCACATTACAGTCCCCGTGAATTTACTGAAGTGCAGCAGCTCCCTGTTGGTCTTAGGATATGGTCCAGGATACTTCAAAGTTCCATGTGTATTTGATGCCACCCACCACTCCATTTTTTTCTCAGTTATTTTCATCCCATTATATCAGACACAGGACAATTTTCTGTTTCTCCAAAATATTTTGCTACTCTTCAACCTCAGGTCCTGATAAAGATTGTTCTTTACATCTAGAATATCATTTGCTGCTCACTAGTATGATGAATTCCTTCCAATTATTTAGATCTCATCTTATGTGTCAGTTTCAACAGAAATTCTAAAACCCCAAACCCTTATGGCAACATTTGCAAGACTGGTTTGTAATTCCCTGAACTATGTCTGTCACTCCCAAAGGCTAGGAGAGAGCAGGGACTCTGACTCCTTTTCCAGCAGGTTTAGTTTTTGTATGTTATGTTCAGTAACTTTTTATGTGTGTATATACTATTTCCTCAACTAAATTATTTATCACCCAAAGAAAAGAACTATACTATTGGAAAATATATATTGGAATCTTGAGAAAGATTTATGAAAAACATTAACAAGTTCAGAATTGGAAATGTTGAGTATTGTCATGTAGGCAAGAAAAACATATGGAGATACTTATAAGAGAGCTGAATGTTTGGGTCTGGAGTTCATGAAATGAACATGTTTAAGAATATAGTTCATCAGTCATAATCATTTTATATATTACCTAACACAATGTTCCATAAATAGGTCATCATTAAGTGCATGAGGTGACCTTGTCATCCATAAAAGCTTTTGGTGATGATGATCTTCTAAACTATTTCTGGTTCTCTAAGTCAATTTTAGACATTGATATTTTATTGATTCCAGAAAAACTTCATGTAAAATCACTTTGCTCAACACCACAGTACTCTAGATATAGACATTTACAACCTCATAATAGTACCCTAGAGAGAAATTTGCCAAGAACTAATAACCAAGATGTTATACAATGAGCCAACTGTGACCCTTCATAGGCAGTAATATCGCGAACTATATTTCCTATTTCGGAACCTTCAAGTAAATTTTGCTCAAGATTGTAGTAGGAAACAATGCTGTTCAACTCCATAGCATGTTGTGAAAGAATGTATATTTAGAAACATATTTCAAATTTTAAAATTCTAAAGCATATATAAATTCTATTTGAGGCATTGAAAATGTACCATTAAATCATAAGTAACAAATCATACTATTACTTTCTTCTGAAGAAAAATGCAAAAAAAAAGTAATGGAAAATGGTACATGTTCTTTATATCATTAATTAGTAGCAAAGCAATGGATAAAATACTCCTGGAGGTTGTAGTTGTCTTCATACATGTTTTAAATAAGTTCTTTTTTAAAGTGATAGCAGAAAATCACATAGGTGCAGAATATCAGAAAAAGAGATTCCCAAGGCAACACAGACATTTTTTAAAAATGAATTGGACACTTGGAATAAATTCAGAAACTTACAATCTGGTTTTCTGAAAATAGATGTAGAGATGAGTACAGCTGAACAGGAAATATATTGAGAGATTTATACACCTTCAATTCGCTCTAAGAATGATCAGAAACACCATGCCCTTGGCCATCCACTGTGTCAGTACAAGCCCAAGGATACTCAAGCATTTAGTACCTACATGTTCCTCAGTCCACTCTGTTCACTCTATACAAATAGTGAAACCGTTATGTGGATCCCTGAGAAGTTCCTTCCGCCTATTGGCTGAAGCTAAGCCTACCATTCTCTCTTATTATGTTTCAGGCTAAATTCAGCCCCGCATTCTTGTGAGGAGGAAAATACCTTCAATCTGAGATAAAAATGACTTTAAGACTTGTTTAAACATATTTTAGTATTCAAAGTGTTTGTCCTATATGTATCTGGGTTTCATAAAATTCCTACAGTGGCCCACCCACCCTTGAAATTATTTACCAAAGAGTATATTAAAATGAGATCGTTAATATATTCATGTTTATCAATGAGGATACAAACATTATAGTTATAAAATACAGTGGGAAAAAAACAATAGATTCTCAGTAGCAAATGACTATATTACAGGCAAATAGAAGATAGGGGAGAGGTCGAAAGTAATCTTTGTTATAATAATTAAGCATATAAAATAAACAGATGAATAAAATATGGTGGAATATTACAATAAATGTCAAGAGAAAGAGTGTGTGAACAGGCGGAAGTCTAGATGCCTGGAAATCTACCTTAATTATGCCAACCTATATTCTGCACATCCAAAGCTCCCACATCTTGCAAAGAGTTCTCCTGACCACAAATTCCCTTCTTTTGTCTTAATCTCATTTTTCCTTCTCACTTCAGAACCTTGCTAATCTCTTTTGCCTTTCTAGATTGATACCATCCTAGCAACCTTTCAAATGGACAACTAGTGCTCCATTTCATTACTTTGGAAAATCTGACTTCACTGATTAAACTGCTTCACGGGATCCCTTTCCCCTTTGGGAGAGAAGGTATTCTTTTCTGCATGGCTCAGGAAGTTTTTCATAATCTGATTCTGGGAATGGTTGGCACTCTGTTACGGCGAGACAGAGAACGGCTCCTGAGGAGCTTATGGATTCATGTTTAGACTTGATAAAATTAAGTCATGAGAGTTGTAACTTTATCAGTGTGTAAATCTGGATTTACTGGGCAGTGATGTAGGCAGGGCATGGGGCTAGAGAAGGTGGATCCCTGGAGGTGTGGTCTTAGGGGCTGCCCTTTTGTCTTTGACTCCCCTGGCTTGCTTGTTCGCCTCCATGATGTGAGAGCAGAGACCTTGCTTTCTTCCTCTCTCTGCTTCCCACTGCCATGCACTGAGATCCGAAGTCCTTCGCCTCACCTGGACGGAACCCCAGATTTCCCAAAACTGTGGGCAAATAATTTTTTCTTCCTCTATGTTGCGTGGACTGAGACACTGACAGAGACCATATTCATTAGTACTAATAATCTAATGGCAATTCATAAAATCTGCCTCAATAACTTGGTTCTTTCCGCTTAATGTTTACTCTGCTTGCAATATGCTCTCCTTTATCCAGCTAGCACAAGATCAAGACTCGCCTCACGAGTCACATGCTTCAGTAAGTCTTCTCTGTATTTTTATCTCCTGTATCCTCTTCGCTTTCCATCGAAGTGTGCTCGTATTTGTCTGTTCATGTGAATACCTCCCCTTACTGACTGTATGTAGGCAAATATGCAAATATCTCCAAATCAATATGGCTGCCCATGGTTAGTGATCAGAACGCTGAAATCAGGATTTCAGATGTAGCATAGAAAATGCAGTTCTGTTGTTTCATGAACACTCTTACTTGTACATGATTCATGATCTATTTTCTAAGCCCCTGGAACCACCTCAAAATTACATAATAGTACTAGAAATGTTTTGTTGGGATGCTTTTATTCTCATAAATGATTATAATTTGGTCCATAGAAAAATGCTATTGCTTAAGGGTTATGTCTGAACAGTATATACGAACTTTGTTTCCGGATAAAAAGTCTGAATTGAATTGTTTTCATCCTCTTTTTCTCCTTTTCTTCTTATTACTTTGATTGCATATCAGTGGGGAGTATGTTTAAACAATCTAACATAAATAAATTAGTTTTTAGGATTAATCTGGAAAAAAGGAAAGAGCACATGAAAGATAAAACAGCAATAGATCAAAGAAGTGGATGGCAAAGAATACATAAACAAAAGAAAACAGAGAAAATTGGTAAAATAATCAGTAGGGTTATACAAGAAATAAGAAAAAGTCTGAAATAGCTTTATAAAGGCCTAGACAGATGAGATATTTGGTATGAGAAAAAGTATTTGAAATAACAGTAAATTATATGATGGCCAATCTTAGAAAAGAGAAAACATGGTTAATGCAATAGCAGCACATTTGTGTTCACTTTTCTATATATTATATATTTTTAAAATATTTTCCTGTAGTAACAGCAGGATATAGAACGAAACTTTGCCCGGTTCATTTATACTAAAAGTGCATTTTATGTATGAGGTTTTCTATACCACCTAGCATTCATGTTCAAGGATGAATTACAGTTTTTCCAAACTATTGTTGGTTTTAAATGTTTTATAATATTTTTATGAAACTTTCTATGTGACCTTAAGTATTTCTATATTAAATAAGTAGCGGCCAAATCTAGCAAGTACATTCACATATATTTTTGGTAGTTTTATTAATTGATAGAGCATTAAGGGTGAGAAGAAAACAAAACACAAATTAGGCTATTAACTAATATTTTCATTGAGTGAACTTTCTTTTATCCCTATAGTTATTTAATCTTTGACATTAAGTGTTATACAGATAACTCCTAGGGAAAATAATATAATAACTTTTTACTTATTTAAAACCAATTAACTGACTACTATTTATGTATGCATTCAATTAAAAAAAAAAGACTACCGTAAATATGCTTAGGAGATTTTCCTGCCATTAGTAAGTTCATCATCATGGCACTGCACCTTTAAGTAATTGGTTAGTATCTATTGCTTAAAAGACAATCCATTTTTCATAGAGACATGGTAAGCTGGAAAATGGTTTTCCTATTGTCCTGGGTACACACTTGCAAGCACATCATGTTATAGTTCTGTCACTCTGTGTCAGTAAACTTTTCATCACTATGACAAAATACCCCAGGAAATCAATTTAGAGAAGGAAAGATTTATTTTAGCTCATAGCTCCAGAAGATTCAGTCTATAGTTACTTGACCCCATTAGTGTGGACCCGAGGTAAAGCAGAACATTATGGCAGGGAACCCCTTGGCAGAGTAAAGGCTGCTCACACACTGGAAGCCAGGAAGAAAGAGAGAGAGAGAGAGAGAGAGAGAGAGAGAGAGAGAGAGAGAGAGAGAGAGAGAGATACATATCACACTAGGGGGCTTGGACAAGGTACAGTCACAAAGGGCATGTTCCCATGGCCCTACTCCCTTCAACTAAGCCCATCTCCCTGCCTCTCTCACTAGTCATTCACCTCTCTCAATTAAGAATCTCCCAATGGGTTCACCTGTGGATGATGTCAGAGCCCTCCTGATGCAATTGCTTTCCCAAATCCCCACCTCTGAACATTGGCTGCACTGGAAACCAAGCCTTAACGCACGAGTCTTCAGGGGACATCCCAGATGCAAAATATAGCACCCTTCTTAAAGTACTTTGTTGTTTTTTTTTTTTTTTTTTCTGAGAGAGGGCAGTTGGCTAGCCTGTGTTCATTTATTCTCATTTTTGCTTGATTTTATGTTTAGATATCTTCCTATGTGTTGCTTTGAGCACTTGTAAATTACATTCTCAAGATGGAGTAAGAAAAAAGTGGGGTTAATGTAAGAATAATATATTTTTTAAGTTTTATTCAGGCATATCAGAACAGAGACAAAATCAACTTCTGAGCTACATCCCCAATTTAAAGAAAAAAAAAAAACAACCTGGTTTTTTGGTACTAGGGATTGAACCCAAGAGAATTCTACCTCTGAGTTACACCCCCAGCCCTCCCCTCTTTTTTTTTTATTTGGAAATAAGGTCTTGCTAAACTACTGAGGCTGACTTCAAACCTGTGGTCCTCCTGTCTCAGCCTCCCAAATGCTGAGATTACAGGCATGCACCATGTCCAGCCTACATTCCCAATTTAAAATTTCTGAAAAAAATGTTTGATGGATTGAGCAATCCAGTTTATGTTTATACTAATGGTCAGAGACATCTGGTTTGGTCTATTTAATGGCTACTCCTGAGTTGGATGACCACTGCTAATCCAATCAACTGGATCTTGATGAAATAAGCACATAAAATATACCTAAAATATGACTGGTATATAAAACATGGCAGCCAAATATGAACAAGGCCTTGCACACAGAAGAGTGCCTCAGAGACGTGGGTGAGAAGAACATTTCGATGTATTCTGAATACTAGAGATTGTGTTGCTTGTATTCACTGATGGATATACTCATTTATTATTCTATTCTACAAATATTTGTTAAGTTTTACTCTCAGCAGGTACTGGATTAGTCATTAAAGATGCATAACTGATTAAAAGCAGGCAAGCTACCTATTTTGCCTAACTTATTATAGCATTAAGAAAGGATAGATATTAATCAGCTAAGAATATGAACAAGATAATTGCAGATGATGATAAATTGTGTAAGGAAATAAACAAAATCATATTATAAAGCACAGAATATCAAATCCTTTCTTCAAGAGGCCAGATAGAAAATATTGCAGGCATGGTGAGACCTGAGAATATATATATATATTCAATTCCCAGGGTCATTCTACCTCTAAGCTACACCCACAGCCCTTTTTTATTTTTCATTTTGAAACAGAGTTTTACCAAGTTGCTGAGGCTTTCTCTAAGTTGCTGAAGCTTTCCTTGAACCTGTGATCATCTTGTTTCAGCCTCTCAAGCAGTAGGATTACAGTTGTGCACCACCATACCTGGCAAGACATACTCTTCCTGTTGCAACTACTGTACTCAACTCTGCCATTGTAGGTTAAAATCATACACAGACAACACTAAAATAAGTGTGGCTGTGGTCTAATTAAACTTTATTTACAAAAACAGGCGGTAGACATGCAGTGGGCTGTGTTTAGCTAGAGGCATAATATTCAGATTCCTGTTGTAGAGAATAACAGAAAGACAGTGGTTGAACGAGTACCTTACTTTAGAAAATATAGTTAGAAGATAACTGTATGGAGTAGCATTTGAACTAAGATGCAGAAGATAAGAAGGAAGATAAGATGCAGGTAGAACTGGAGGAATTGACCATCAGGCAGAGGGTTCACCATGTGCCAACACCTTTAGGAGAAGACAGTTAAAATATTCAAGGAGTGATTTCAATGAGAAACTGAAAGAACATCATAATTAAGCTTTGATGTGTAGATAGATGTCAGCTTACTTAGCTCATTAAATTGTAGACAGAAGTGGCCAGGACAGTGGCTGATGCCTATAATCCCAATAGTTAGAAACCTGAGACAAGAGGATCACAGATCTAGACTCAGCCAATTAGTAAGAGCCTCAGCAATTTAGTGAGACCCTGTTTCCAAATACAAAATAAAAAGGGCTGGTAATGCAGCTCAGAGGTAGAGTGCCCCTGGGTTCAATTCCAAGTACAACAAATAAGTAAAACCGAAGCCGTAACTGAATAAAGTGGAAGCATCAGAACTGAGTGGGCCAGAACAAAGGAACAAATTTCATGGTGCATTATCATGAACCATCCTGGGCTTCATTTTTTTACCAATCCCTCCTCATAAGAATCAGATTCCTTGGGAAAAAATCCAACTGCCATTGTCTACTCATGCTGATTCAGTCTACAAGACTGCCAAGAATAGAATAGAGGACATTTCCAAAGAGAAACAAAATTTTATGACAAAAATGGAAGGATACAAGATGAGCATTCAAGAATGCCAGTAGATATCTGCTGCTATGTAGACAGCTTCCCTGGATGAAGACAGCTTCCATCTTAGTTAAACCCATACCAAAATTCATTGTTCAGCATATGTAATCAGGATTATGGTGATCTGAAACATTTTTCACCATGGAATTACTTTCTTGGTTTCAAGAATATTCTTTGCTTTGAAATCTATTGTACTTGTACTATGTTTTGATCCATAGTAGGTTGGTATAATTATTTCTTCCATTTATTGTTAGTGTATTGTGCCTTTACATTTGTTTGTTTGTGGTACTGGAGATTGAACCCAGGGGCATTGTACCTCTGAGCTACACTCCAACCCCTATTTTGTTTTATTCTGAAATGCTAAGTTATCACCAGTTGTTGTGGAGCACACTTGTAATCTCAGTACTTTGAAGACTGAGACAAGAGAATCACAAATTCACAGCCAGCCTCAGCTACTAAATGAAGCTTTCCAAAACTTAGTAAGATCCTGTTTCAAAATAAAGAACAAAAAATAAGGCTGGGGATGTAGCTTGGAAGAAGAATACCCCGGGGTTCGGTCATCAGTTACACACACACACACACACACACACACACACACACAAAGCCAAATTATACAGGCTGACCTCAAAACTACAAAACTCCTGTTTCACCCTCCCCAGTGCTGGAATTAAAGGTATGATCCTGAACTCAACTGTGTCCTTATATAAAGAAGGGTCTTTTGCAGACATTCTGTAGTTGATTGTTTATTTTTAGCATGTACAATATCTGCTTTTTAGTTGGTCTGCCTAGACCATTCATATTAATGCAATTATTGACACAGTTGGATTAAAATCTAGCATCCTATTATTTTTTATTTAATTTACTTTCCTTTATTCTCAGTTTTCTCCCTTCTTTTGATGAATTCAATAATTTTATTACTCAATTGTAACTCCTTCACTTAACTATCTTTTTGGTGTGTGTGTACGTTTGTGTGTGTCTATGTTTACGAGATTATAGTAAATATATTTAATATATTTATTTAGCATAGTTCACCTTCATGTCATATTAGTCTGCCTTATGTATATTATAAAAAGTTATGCTTGTCCCTTCTTGAACTGTGAGAAATTAGCATATGTTTTAATACTACATATGATATCTTGTCATTTTTACGTTCTCAATCTATCTTTATCTTTTCAAAGTAATTAAGTAATTAGGAAAAGTCTTTTATGGCCATACACACGGCTACCATTTCTAGTATTCTTTATTCTTTCATGAAGACCCTGTTTTTCATCTTAGACATTGTAATTTTATGTCAAGAGGTTCAATTGGGGTCTTTTAAAATAGCATCCAAGTCTCTATATAATATGAGCACACATTACTGTAGCTTTTTGCATTTGTCTATTAAGTCTATGTTGGTTTCAATTTATTGACTTCTTTCTCCTCATTATGAATTGTATTTTGCTGCTTCTTTGCAAACCTATAATTTTTATTAGATGTCAACCATTTTGAATTTTATCTTGTTGGATCATGAATAGCTTGCATCCCTATAAATATTCTTGACTCCTGTTTGGAGATGCAGTTTTATTACATGGTAATAGTTCAATCTTAATAGTTCAATCTTTGGGGTCTTGTTTCTAATCTTTGTTACATATGACCAGGGTGACATTTATTATAAGGTTAACTTTCTCCTACTTCTTGGGGCAAAACCTTATGACTATTCTATTCAATTGTGACATCTTCCACTCTGATTTCAGGAGCAGGAAATATTTAAAGATGTGTGTGTGTGTGTGTGTGTGTGTGTGTGTGTGTGTGTGTGTGTGTGTGTTTTGCAGGAATTATTTTTTCTAAGTGTGTGTGTGTGTGTGTTGCAGGAATTATTTTTTCTAATCTTTTTAGTTGGTTATTCCCAGACTGCATAGTTCACTTATATGTATGCATAGACACATGCTCTGCTAAACATTCAAGCAAGATTCTTTGCAAATCTGCAGACTCTCCTCCCTGGTTCGTGGTCCTGTATACTGCAGCTGCTTTTTTGTATCTTCAGTGTACAATATCTCTGGGTACAGACCACTCGGATCTGTGTCTGGAAAGTGTCCTCAGTAGATAAGTTGCAGAAATTTGGTCCTCACCTCATTTGTTTCTTGTTCCTCTAAGAATCTTCTGCTCTATTGCCTGTTGTTCAATGTTTCAAACACTTCGTTCTAATATCTATTCTTAGTTTTAATAGGAAAGGAGTGCAAATCTAGTGTCCCTGTTATTATAGCTTGGCTGAAAGAAGAAATTCTCTGTCGCTTTAATATATATATATATATATATATATATATATATATATATATATATATATATATATAGTGTGTATATATAGTCTGTATGCATATATGTAAATTTAATTTTTTCTGTATATATGTGCATGTATATATATAGAGAGAGAAAGGCAGAAAAATATATATAGACACCTTTATTTATACACAGCAGCTCTTAAGTAATCACATCATATATTTTTTTTCACTACTGCATTGTAATCATACATCATGATGAAGATCAGAGTGATAGAGACAGACATGCATATAGCACTTGGTGAACTTTCCCCACCTCCCACCCTGTCCTGCCCCCTCATCCTCCCTGTGTACAACACTGAGATTGGCAATGATAATTTTGTGTATGTGCATTAATAATTTTGTGTATTTGTTCACAACAGTTCTTAAATGATCACATCACGATTTTCTGTGAGTGTGGGGGAGGGGATACGGGGGGTTGAACTCAGGAACATTCTACTTCTGAGCTACACTTCCAGCCAATTTTATTTTTATTTTGAAGCAAGGTCTTGCTAAGTTTCTGAGGGCCTCACTAAATTGCTGAGGCTGGTCTTGAACCTGCAATCCTTCGGTCTCAGCCTCATAAGTACTGGAATTACAGGTGTGCACCAAGCCTGGCTTACACATCAAATTTTTTTTTTCTTTTTTTCTTTTTTTTGCGGTACTGGGGATTGAACGCAGGGACATTCTACCTCCGAGCTATACCCCCAGCCCTATTTTTTATTTTTTATTTTGAAACCGAGTCTCACTAAGTTGCGGAATGCCTTACTAGGTAGCTGAGACTGGCCGCGAACTCGGATCCTCCGGGTCTCAGCCTCTCAAATGCTGGGATTACAAGCCACCACAACCGGCCTCAAATTTTTAAAATAAATTTTATAATCTGAAAAGTTTAAAGAGTTTCCCCAAAATCCCCAAAAGTACTCTGAGACCAGCATTTATATTCCACAGTAGAATAGATAATTAACCATGTCATTTATTGGTGGGTTTGTAAAAGTATCACTTTTAGTTTAAGAAACATTTTCATTTTAATAAAGAACCAAACACCTTAAACTGCCCAGATGTCAGTAATTATTTCAATAATACTTGTACAAATAATTCATTTAATATTTTTGGGATGGCTTTTTATGCAGTTTTTTATACACAACAATTTTATCTTTAGAAAACTTTTGGTCATAGATGGCATTTTTATTATATACTTTATAAAATAGGTGCTTTAATTGCATGCTTTATAATCAGATTATCCAAATAGATAGAATTGATAGCGAAGGAGAATAAAGAGACATGTTTTGTTAGAGTCCACTCAGTGTTTGAAAATTCCTTCTTTTTCTACCCTCTCTGACTCCTGCCAAGAGATGGATGAACGCCTTCTCCATAGAAGAATGGAAATCATTTTTCACAGTCAATCTAAGAGAGCTAGGATATCTAAAATAGTCAAATAAATTTTTAGACTGTTAGAACTGGAAAGTATATTGGACAATCAAGATGGATCACTTTATATACTTTACCTTTGAAACTTCTACATCATAATGCAGATTTTAATTATTAAGCATAAGAACAAAAAGAACTTATATCAACAAATGCCAAGTTCCACCATGGTTACATAAATTATCCGATATCTCCAGAAATAGGGTTTCGATAAAGTATATTCAAAGACACCATGTAGGTATCTCATAGAAAAAATCATTTGATACTAATTCAAAAATTTAAATTCCTGTGTTTTTATTTTGTGGGCAATACAGTATTTTCTTTTAAAAAGTGAATAAATGGAGCTGATATTCTAGCACTATTAAATGATTCTTATTTGTGTTGAATGAATTTACTTAATATTTTCACCATTTATATATTTTATATGTATTCTTTTTTAGAAAAGTAAAATTAAACTATCATTATTTTGAAATTTCTTATTACTTTTATGGACTCTATTGGGTATTAAAATACAATATTCATTTTCCAGATGTTATTAAATATCTAAATTTTTGTACTACATAATATATTTTATATTATGCGACCTATTTTTAATTAATTTCACATTACTGAATATTTCCCTATGTGATAATTAACTATTTTCATAAAATGACATTTAGCAGACCATTCCTGAATTCCGTTGTTTAAAATAATGATCATGGCTGGGTACGATAGTGTATACCTGTAATCCTAGATTTTGAATACCCTTAGATTCAATCCCCAGTACTGTAAAACAAGTAAAAAGTAAAATTAAAAATGACTAGGATATATCTCAGAGGTAGAACGCCCCTGGGTTTATCCTCCATTACAATAACAGTAACAACAACAATAATGATGTGTTGTTACAGATTTCTGCATCTGCAGAGGTTCAGAGACACACAGGGCTTGGTAAGGTGCTTCCACCTATCTTTACTGGACTCTGTCATGAACGTGATCCTGGGATTTGAATCAGGAGAGCAAAATTGGGCTCAACTAGGGTGTTTGGGCTTTGTTTTAAGTACCTCTCCTACTTTCTTTGGAATCACCAGGAGATTCTCGTCATATTCTTCCCATGCAATTCCAGCAATGTAAAGGAGCGAGTTTGGTTGTGTGTGTCTGCCTTAGTCTGTCAGTCTCTTGTGTCTCTTGACTTCCTCTTCTTGATTCTTCTCCTTTTCTTGTATCTCTTTTTCTCTTCCTTATCCTCCTCCTCCTCCTCCTCTGTGTGTGTGTGTGTGTATGTGTGTGTGTGTGTGTGTACATGTACGTGCACACACATGTGCGTGAATGTGTGCACACCAGTACTTGTGAGGCTGAGACAGGAGGATCACAGGTGTGAGGCCAGCCTCAGCAACTTAGGGAGATCCTCAGTAATTTACTGAGACCTGTTTCAATATAAAAAATAAAAATAATGGGGGTGTAGCTCAGAGGTGGAATGCCTCTGGGTTCAATTCCCAGTACCAGAAAAAAATAAAAAAGCACTTAAATGCATCTTACTCCATACCAATGAGCCAAGTAAGTTTCTGAAGGGACATGAAAATCTCAAGCTTCAGCTGCCAGTAAATTGTGCTTTATGTTGCTGTGTTGACCTTTGCCTATTTGAGGGATATATTGGCTGTCTTTGTTTTTATTTTATTTCTGATGGATAATAACGCTAGCCAACATATATAATGCCAAATCGCTCCTTTTGAAATTGATTTCATTTTTCAAAAACCTACTTGACATCACACAGCTTTCTTTTTTCCTTCCCTAACTCCACCTCCATAGCTCAAATAAACACTGTTCTACCCAGTAGATCAAGTTCAGACATCTATATTTGCCACTTAGATTTTATGTAAGTACGTAAGCTATACATCATATATATGTTATATATACATATATAATATGTATTTACATGCACTGTATATATACACAGTACACGCATATAATCTATATATACTATGTTGCATTCTTTTATTATTCCAAATTTCGGAGTTAATTTAAAAAATAACATATACCATTGGCCACAGTTTATAAGGCTCCTTATTTAGAAATTTTATTAACTAATAACTATTATCTGAGTAGGTAAGTTAATGACAATTTAGTCTAGATAGGTTAATTTTATATCATCATTTTATCATGTTAAAGGTTTAAAATTCATCATCTGCTTGTCTAAAATTAATATACTACTGTTGCTATCAAACTGCTGAAGATAAGGATAACCCCCAGTTACAGGCTCCATGTTTGTGTCTTCCGAGTATTCCTATGCCGAAGCTGTAACCCCTAATGGGATGGGATTAGGATGTGAAACAGGAATTAGGTCAGGAAGATATGGCCATCATGAGATGAGATTAATGTCCATATGAGAAGAGAAAGGCGTATGTTGTCTGTCTATGATCTATCTATTTAGCATCTATCTCTCATCTATCTATTTTCCCAACCTCACACCACTTGCATGTTAGAACACATCCAGAACATTGTGGCGTGCTATCTAGAAGCAAGCTTTCATGTAAACGCTGAATTTGTAAGAGCTTTGGTCTTAAATATCCAGTCTCAAGAACTGCAAAAAAATACATTTCTATCTTTGCTTCAGCTACCTGAACTAAAACACCTATTTAATAGAAATCTCTTGGAGCTGGGCATGGTGGCACACACCTGTAATTCCAGTACTTGCTGAGACAGGAGAATTGTGGGTTTGAAACCAGTCTCAGCAATTTATCAAGACCCTCTTTCAAAAAATAAAAATAAAATAGATCTGAAAGTGTAAATCCAAGGTAGAATGTCCCTGAGTTCAGTCCCTAATACCACACAGTAATAATTTTCTTTCACTTTAGAAGACACTGTGTTAGCTAATTTTTAGGGAGGTCATTAAAATTTCAGTAGTTCTCATGTATTCTCTCATATGTAGAGGCTGGAGAGAAAATAGAGAAGAAAATGGACCTTTTAAAAATGAGAAGAAAGAGCAGTAGAGCAGTGGAAAAAGATTAGTTGGGAGAGGGAGGAGAGAAGGAGAAAATAAGAGACTCGAGGAAGAAAATAGACCAAGTAATGTTATGTGCACATGTATGGATGCATTACTACCATACCAACATATATGGGGAGGGAAACAGGGTACAAACGGAAACACAGCAAGAGATGTTGTGTGTATGTATATATGAGTATATCACTTTGAATCACACTCAGATATATCATTTCAATGCACCAATAAAAATAGATAATCAGTGGCTCTGCGTCTTTACCACACACCTCCTGTCCAATAACAAAAGCAAAGGTAAGTGATAAGGCGATTATTTTTTAAAATATCAAAGTCCACCTTGAACACCAACACTCAAAGACTAATTAATTCAATCAGGTAGCAACGCAATGTTTTTAACACGTAATTATTCCATTCCACGCCTTCTGGATCTCACACTGACAAATGCATGATATTTTAAGCATGAATAAGAAATCTCTAATTTATAGTTTGAAAAGCTGGTGTTTATATTTCAATTGAAATATCGGCTTTACATTGCAATTGAATGAATGATATATAATCTAGCTGAATGGAACAAAGTGAAACTGATGTTCACTGAACATGTACTACATGTTTCAGGATTCTGTTAGAGTTTTGCATCTACTAAGTCTTTTAATTCTCATCATAATTCTGCGTAGAAGTATACTCCTCTTTTTTCAGATAAAAAAAATGCATGTTGGAGAATCCAAAGGATGTGTCAAAATTCACACAGTGAGTATGAATAGAATTAGGTTTTCAACCAGATATATCTGATTCAGAAGTCTGTTATCTTTTATTCACACAGCAGAATTATGGTGATATTCATTCTAAAATTCTTTTATGCTAACCAAGGGAACCTTATAGAATATGCATTTTCAGTAGCCAAGTGCATGTACTTCAACACTTTTGTTTTCGCCTAAATTTTCTGTTGTTAGAACCTATTCTCTCAGAAATTCCTTGCCACAAACTTACCCTTTCTACACTAGTCTCACCAACATGCAGATCTTCCTGCACTCTATTTCCTCTCTTAATCATTCTTCCTGATCAGCTGGGCTATGGGAATTCCATCTTATTTCTCTTCTCTTCTTTAGAAATTATCAGACCAATGCATGGGTATCTATGTTTATAGCTGCACAATTCACAATTGCCAAACTATGGAACCAACCAAGATGTCCACCAATAGATGAATGGATTACGAAACTATAGGATATGTGCACGATAGAATTTTACTCAGCCATAAAGAAGGATAAAATCATATCATTTGCAGGGAAATGGATGGAACTGGAAAACATTATGCTAAGTGAGATTAGTCACTCACAAAAAGTAAAAAATCATATGTTCTCCCTAATATGTGGAAGCTAGGGAGAAAGTGGGACATAAGAGGGACTCTCGATGAAGAAGTAGAGTCCTTAGATGAGCAAAGACGGTGACTTACCTGAAAGTGATGGGGAGGGACACTCTAATGCACGTGATGTACTTTCACAAATATATCAAGGTCAATCACTAAACTGAACTTGAGAAGGAGGGAGGGCGAGGGAGTGGGGAGGGAATTGGGGAAGGGCTAAATGAGAAACGTGTGCATGTATGCCTCTACCAGCTTGTACCTCACAAAGATGTATGATTACAATGCACCAATAAACAAAATAAATTACCATAATCATTTGTCCATGGTAGCCTGTTATCACTGTTCAAAAAACAATTATGCACCTTGATGTCTAAAAGGTGTTTTTAAAATCTTAATGCATAGTCTATTGTGTTTATGCACACAATAGAAATATACCAGTTAAACTGGGCGTGATGGCGCACACTTGTAATCCCAGCATTTGGGAGGCTGAGACCAGAGGATCCAGGTTCACAGCCAGCCTCAGCTACCTAGTGAGGTACTCTGCAACTTAGTGAGACTCGGTTTCAAAATAAAGAATAAAAAATAGGGCTGAGAGTCTAGCTCAACGGCATTGATATTTTAATAGGGATCACATTGACTCCGTAGACCACTTTTGGTAGAATGGTCATTTTGATAATATTTATTCTGTCTATCCAAGAGCATGGGAGATCTTTCCACCTTCTGAGATCTTTAATTTCTTTCTTTTGTGTTTTATAATTTTCATTGTAGCGGTCTTTTACCTTCTAAGTTATATTTATTCCTAGGTATTGTATTATTTTTTATGTCATTGTGATTGGAATTGTGTTCTGGATTTCTTTTCCAGTGGATTCGTGGTTGGCACACAGAAAAGCTACTGATGATGTTTTTAGGTTGATTTTATATTCTAATACTTTGCTGAATTTGTTAATCAATGCTAGATGTCTTTTGGTTGAGTTTTGGGGTCTTCGACGTATAGGATCATGTCGTATGAAGATAGAGATAATTTCAGTTCTTCTTTTCCGATTTGTATCTTCTTTTCAATTCAACCACTCTGGTGGGTGCTTTTTGCTTTCTTACCATGGCAAGTGCTTGGTTGGATGGCAAGCATTATTATCCCCATTCAACAGGCAAGTTGGACAACCAACCTTTGCTGCCTCCTGGCATAGCAAAAGGTCCAGAGACATTAAATGCTAAAGAGTCAATGGCAATATAAGCAATTCACTCCCAGATCTTCCAAGGCCAGTATTCTTTTTCTTTTATTAAGGTTGCCTTTCCCCCTGGAAGCACTTGCAAGGCATTTAGACTTGAAGATCCTGGCTCAAATTACTGTTTTGGACAATCGCTCTTAATGGTGCAGAAACTCTTCTCTGTCCAACTTAACTATCGATGCATTCAGCAATCCAAATGGTTTGAGTTAACATGGGAAGTTTCCCCCTGTATTTCACTTCTATGAATCTATATTTCGTTACATAGTGTATGGCACCAATACTAGAGAAAATAGAACAAAACAAATCTAGAGTTTAGGCAATTTGAAACTTGTATTTGCCCCTAAGCCAAAAAGAACATAACTACTCTCATCACTCACCATTTTAATTGCTTGGTTTCTGTTTGGAATCATACTATAAAACGCAGTGCCCAACTTTTCATTCTGACTTTGGTTCTAGTTTTCAATTATAGTATTGGAAAGGGGCTTTGATAGAGGCTCAGGTATTGCAGTTACAGAGGCCACTACCTATAATCTCTCTAATAAAACAATTTCAAATGAATCAAAGCCATTCTGATAATGTTGTAGCCATGCTATCTTGGCCATAATTCAGAATATAACACAGTGCTCTCCAAGGTCTATAAGGTTAACTATTTCTTTAAATGTCTGCTCAAAAGAAGAAAAAAAAAAGTGCACTCATAAGGAGCAGGATTGACATGCTCAATTACACAGGCAGGAAAAGTTTCCATAGAGAATTGATCACTGCTAATAATTAATGATGAATATGTGCATTAACTTCAATAGGAACTTTAGCCTCTGCTTTGCTAATAAATGATAAATCATTTTAAATGCAATGCAGACATTAAAAATAGATTGCTACTATTTCCATTAAAATGTCCATATCCTCCCTTATACTTGATTACAATAAGGCTTTGGTGTTGTTTTTTTCTTCCTCTTGCAGTCACTTAAAGTATTTTGAGTGTTTTATTTTTTTACATTTTTCTTTGCAGTGCTATTTATGAACAAGGTTACAAGGTATGCCAGCTTTTGTTCTTGCAATGTTTTAGTATCAGAATAGTAATAATTAAAAAATATATCCATTAAAAATGCATTTACTCTTAAGCCAGGCGTGGTGGTGCACATTTGTAATCCCAGCATTTGGGAGGCTGAAACCAGAGGATCCAGGTTCACCACCAGACTCAGCTGCCTAGTGAGGCCCTCCACAACTTAGTGTGAGACCCTGTTTCAAAATAAAGAATCAAAAATAGGTCTGGGGGTATAGCGTGGAGGTAGAATGCCCCTGAGTTCAATCCCCAGTACTTCAAAAAAAATGCATTTGCTCTTAAGAGCAAATGACTAGAAGCCCAGGGGATGGATGGTTATCACTTCTTTGGTAGCCTAACAAAGTAGAAGACAGCAGCTTTGAGATGTGTTCTATCCTCCTATGCATGGCTACCTGGTCCCATCAGGGCTCTTACATTTTTAGGAATCTTGTCTGAATTTGAGGCAAGAAGAAGGTAGAAGAGCTTTCTACTCTCATCTCTATATTTAGATGCTTCTCTTCCACCAAATTTCTTTCCCTGGGTAGAATCAAGTCCCTCTACCACGCCTAGCTAAAATGTTTAGAGACAGTTTGTATTGGCATGGTGAAAATAATTTTTAGGGTCTGCTCTGTGATGGCCACTAATTATCTGCTAGCCTTACCTAGAAGGCCTGTGAAAGATGTCTTCAGTTTAGGAGTCTATGAAAATCATGCTCTTTTTAGTTAGAGATGAAGTTGAGAGTTTACAAATGAAGACTCTATTGAGGCTAATCTGGGAGAACAAATAATTCAGGGTCATGCTCTAGCATGTACCAAGAGCTGGGGAGAACAAGGCAGGTGTGGTGGCACAGGCCTGTAATCCCAGTACTGGAAGGCTGAGACAGGAGAATCGTAGGTTCGAGGCCAGTCTCAGCAACCATACTGAGTCCCTCAGGTACATAGCGCAACCTTGTTTCAAAATTAAAAAAAAAAAAAAAAAAAAGCAGAAGTAGGAAGTAGGGATGTAGCTTGGAGGTAGAATGTTTCTGGATTCAATCCTCATTGTCAAAAATTAAAATTAAAAAAAAATAAAAAGAAAGGATAAAGTTAACAAGATAGAGCTTGATAATCATCCATTTATTTAACCTTGTTATTGCTACTCTCTTGTAGAAAATGATGTATATGGATTATTATAATAACAGGTCCATTTTTAAATAAAAAAAAGAAACTATGAGATCTGAAATTCCTTAAACAGTGACAAACTCTTAGGTTTAGCATTATTCCTTTATGTGGCTTTAAACTGTTCTTAGCACAAATATTATTGGCTCGAAAAAGTAACATAGAAACCTGTTATTTCATAATCTTCTGATTCTGCTAAATTTACCTCGATAGTTTCAAATAATTGGACTTTCTGATAAAGGAGTGATATGTCTATTTTTATATATCGAAGTGAGCTCAATTATAAGAGAAATGGTTTCCAACAGAAGCATCTGCCAGGGTACCCAAGCCTTAGCTGAGGTTAGAGCATCCTTATCTCAACGCTGGCACTAAAAGCTCTTGCCAAGCTAACCAACCGTATGATTGTGGGAATTAAGTCTCACATATGGCAGGTTGGAAGATGCTTTTCAGGGAATTCATACAATATAAACCTGCAACCTGAAAATCATCACCTTGAACAAGGAAAGTGACCACGGTTTTTAAGCAGAGCTGGTACTCTCATCTATGAGAATATTACGTTGGCCTTTGGATTTCTAATTATGTGTGCAAGACATGGCAAAAACCTGGCAGGAGTTTAGGGAAAAGCAATGAAAATGATGGAGGGGCTGTTTGCGTTGATTTATGAAGACATGTTAAATGAATTCAGTATGAATAACTCTCCTAAGTGACGACCAGGGAGAAGCATAATAAATGTCTACAAATATCTGTTGGGTGTGAACACTGAAAAGGGAGATGGATGAGGGTACAGGAGAAGATGATAAGGAATAATGAGAAGGAATTGGAAGAGTTTATAAGAAAAAAAAAATCGTTGTCATTTTGTGCCTCTGAAAAGTGTGCATCAATGGAGAGGCAAGATGCAGGATAAGAAGCCATCAGACCATACAGAGTCCAGGCGGAGGAGAGAGGCTGTTAAAAACCTCTGTGAGTGAGCCAGGAGGGACACGCAGGGCTCTGGTTCCAGTCAGGGGAGCTGGGGCAATTATGCTAAAAATACTTTCTTATCTCTTAGGGACTCAGAACTCTCAGTTTTGATTATATGCCGATTCTTCTATCCCTTTAATGAAATATGGAAGAAAAAAAAAAAAAAAACCTCGGGTAAGTTAACAGCTTTAATGTAAAAATATATATATTTTTAATCTTTGTACTGGGGCATTCTATCTCTGAGGTATACCCCTACACCTTTTTAGTTAGTGAGTTAGTTTTGAAACAGGGTCTCACTAGATTGCTGAGAGTCTCTTGCTATGTTGCTGAGGCTACCCTTGAACCTGTGATCCTCCTGTCTCAGCCTCTTAAGTACTGGGATTATAGGCATGCACCACTACACTCAGCTAAGAATTAGTAGTTTTTATGAGGCTCATTTCTCCAATCCCTGGGCATGAGACATTATATTAAATGATTTAATTTTTAAACTCCCTATCTTTTCTCTTCTTCCTTCTTTCCCTGATGTATAAATCCCTCCGAAAGAAATAGAGAGAAACCAGGGAAGGGGGCAGGAGATGAGGAGAACTGTATATTCCTCCTTCTCCTCATTTCTTGCTAAATAAAGCTTTTTTTAATTCAAAAATGCATGATATGGCTAATAATTAATGAACTCATCTGAGATGTATAGCAATTAAGTTTTAATAAGCCTTAACAATTAGCATTTTAACTACTATTTCATGGGAAGCGAAACATTAGATTAGTTATGCTTGTAAAAAGTAATCAGCTAAGAATTACTCATTTTTAACTAATTATAATTGCGCTGTTCATTTCTATTGAGCTTTTCAACTAAGGATTTCAGCCGGTGTCTGTACCAAAGCTAAAAGGTTAGAAGAAAAAAAAAAAGTGCTACTTACTTAGCAAGTATAATCTTTAATGTACAGCTTTAATTTTTTTTTTAAAAATTAGGGAATTGTTTTTCAAAGCCATTTAAAGCTGGGCATGGTGGTGTATACCTGTAATCCCAGTACTTGGAAGCTGACACAGGAGGATCAGAGTTTCCAGCCCAGCTTCAGCAACTTAGCAAAGCCCTCAGCAACCTAGTGAGACCCTGCTTCAAAATAAAACATAAAAGAGGGCTGGGGATCAATCCCTAGTAACACACACACACACACACACACACACACACACACACACACACACACACCATTTAAATATCTATAGCTTATGGGGAAAAAGAATACCATCTTTATATAAATTAATCAATAAGCACTTTGAACCAGAAAATTTGATAGACTCTAAATGAGGTCATAATCAATTTTTGTTCAGATTTCGCTGTCAATTATGACCACTAGAAGCAACTGTTGAGCAGCTGAGTAGGGAAAAATATCATTTATCAAATGGTATACATGAGTATTATTAAAATGTGAGATACCCTAGTTAATGATATAATACTCTGTGTGTTGCAGAGTTATTAATTTTTTATATTTACCATTTTGATTACTAGTACAATGTTTCTATCATTCTGTCCTGCTGATGGGGTAGTAGAATGTATTCTGTTCAATATTTTCCTTTAAAGTTTAATTTAATGGCAATGCAATGATTCTAAATGAGCTGAAAGAAGCTACTATGAATGAAATGCATCTACTTTTCAAAGATAAAAGATATTTCAGACAGGAAAACATTGGAAGTTATTCTTACAGAATTAATCCCAGGACAAAGCCTTTAGGAAATTTAAAGGCAAATTGAATCTAAAAGCTATAGCATGAAGCAAAAGCACAAAATATTTATTCATTTTCCATATATCCATAATTTTTCTTTGGTGATAGCTACAATGTGTAAAGCTATTGGTGGCAGATTGCTCTGAATCCCATGTGACACTAATTTTGATCTTTGAAGTCAGAGGAAAATCTTTCTTATAGACCAAAAGAATTGTAATTTCCTTTTAAAACCTTGGAATAACATATGTGTTTCTCCAGAAACTATCCTTTAATTTCATGTGACAGTCTAATTAAAATGAATGACCTAGAGGTTCTGTAAAACATAGCTTATAAATTAGCATAAACACTTGTCAGCAATTATCAAGTAAAATTTTCTGGACTAAGACCATATCTACCTTCTAGTGAAATAAAATTGCACTTAAAGCTCTGGAGCTTTAATTCAGTATCTATTCATGTAAAATTTCTATGTGATTCTTTCTGGGTTCAGACATGCTTGGGTGTATAAACTTACTGAAAGAAAATAAGGTATCGTTTCTATAATAATGAAGATCAACAATTCATTTCCTAATATTTTGAAAGTCATAGTTGTAGTATTTTTGAACCCTTATCATTGGTAACTTCAGTAGATAATCAACTGGTTTGATACTTTAAGTGATAAAATATTCTCAACACAAAGAAATTGTTGCATCTATTTCTTCGTTTCTTATCTCTTTATAACATTCGCCAAAAAGTGAAGCAGTCACTATTCATAAATATACATGATGAAATATTTGAAGTTTACTGAAAGATTGGCATGTGGGCCATTGGTTTTCAAGTTGTATTAACAATGAACAAGCACTTCTGTCGTTTTTCCTTCCTATTAACATTGCCAGAGTCCTTTAGAAGCAAAGAAGAAAAGGATATGATTAACAGGTTGTGTGAAACATAGCTTATAAATGAGTGTAAGCATTGGTCAGCAGTTTTAGCATGAAGAAAAATCTCCTAGATTAAAACACTGTAGCATATTAACCAGAAAAGTCTCTTAGTGTCTCAGCCTCTACCATCACAGGAGTCATGGGTTGTTTGTGGCACTTCAATGCATTTAATATCAATTTGCAAGGTGATGTCTACATCTTATAAAATGGTCATGAAACAGAAAAGTTAGTCATTGGGCTAAAAGTATTATGTTCAGTTCTATGAAGATAGGAAACATAAAGTTCTTACATTAAACAATAGATCATGTGCTGAGAGCCATGCCAGTTGTCCTGATCTGATCACTCCACATTGTATACATGCAGGGAAACATCATCTTATGCACCATACATGTGTACAATCATGACATGTGGACTTAATAATTAAATATATTGGTAAAGGACCTGAGAGTGAGCGTGCAAACACCATGTGAGGGCATTAGGTGCTTGAGAAAAGAAGCATCTGCAGTGGCCAAACAGGAGATAATTAGGAGTAGCTGCCAGGAATAACATACTTTCGCAGCAATGTCTTGGAGGATTAAATGCCTGGCAAAGGTGTTTTGCTCTTCTTCCCCTGTAGTAACAGTGCTATGAATTATATATGCTTATAGACAATGCATTTCTGCTTCCTGTATGTCAAGATTATCCAGAGCAACAATGAGTTGAAGAACAGCAGAAGGGTAGTGCGTTTGAACATTTTTAATAAACACATGGTAAATGAGTGCTCTTTGGGCATATTATTTGAATTGCCTCAGGAATTCCGTTTTGTTCATGTAAAAATCCTTAGCTCATTCTGAGATTTTTGAAAGGCTCAGGAGCAGAATCCCCAGCCTACCGAACAGCAGCGGGATGACCTCCAACTGAAAGCCAGGACTCCCTTAGTGCTTTCATGCAACGTATGCTCTTTGTCAGCTGCAGATAAAAACCATGCACTGTCCTGTAAATAAAGGCACCCAAGGCCAAATTAGCAATGACATGTTCCTGTGGAAAAAAAAGCTGTAGCCACAGAGGCCTTGGCTTTGATGTCTGAGTCCTAATGGTCCCAGCATCACTCACTGTTCAGTAGTTGACCACCTGGTTTCTGATTCAGATAAAGGAGATCACACAGGGACTAAAAGCAAGGCGTGTATAAAGGATGCAAGGCACTTACCGGTCTTGCTGGAGTAACAAGAAAATAATTGTGGAAAGAAAAGAAAAAAGACCATTTTCTTAGGCAAAAAGATTTTTATCTTCTTACAAAGCTGTGCAGGCCGTAGGGAGTCTTTTTCATCAGTTGTCCTTCATTTCCAAAGAGCTTCCCACTCTTCTCTGTCCATGTTTTCTTACGAAGTGCCATTTTCTGCATTCATTTTTAGCGCTCCCCCCAACTCCCAACCCCAGCACTATTTCAACCCTAATGTACGTTCAATTTTCTCAATTCACTTCTGCAGTGATGGCTCTTTGGATCTTGAATATGGCATAAGAGCTACAACTCTATTTGTGTTAGAGCTAAAAAAAAAATAAAATAAAATAAAGACATTCTCTGAAAGCATTGAGTCCTGGAAATAGAGGAGGTTGGCATCCTCGAGAGAAAGAACAACCAAAGATGTTCTTGTGTCCTTTCGTGGGCCTGGTAATATTCGCATGTCACTGACAACTTCCTTCCGACAGAAAGTAGAAGCCCCTTTCTCTTGCTAATCACTTCTTACCACATTATTGTCAACTCAGTCAGAAATCCTAAGCAAAGACATGTTTTGGGTGGTGTGCATCTGTGTTCATGCTACTCTTTTGGAAATAAATAAAACATACGGCTTCCCTGTTGGAATACAGAATAAAAAGAAATGAGAAGCATTAAAAGAACATGGTAAGGTATAAACAGTAAGGTTGGTAATGATAACAAATGCGTATTATTAAAAAATATAACGTCTAATTCAAGTCTCCACATAGATTTGTGAGTGAAACTTAGTGTCAAATATGTGCATTCTAGGAATAAATAGCTAATATTTATTACATGCATATTGTTACCATATTGGAACGGTTTTGTCTAGGGACACTTAAATCAGAAAAGCTCGAGGGAAAAATTATAGCCCCAGATACTTATTCTCTTCCCTAAATCAAAATAGGTTTCCGTAATTTCCCTTCTCTATACCCACTGTGTATTCCTTCATTCTGGGTTGGCATCTCTGCTACCCTAGGTTAACCTGGTAGAGATGCAGGTTCTCATCCACGGGACCTCATCTTTTTTGCTGCAAAAGGAGATCAAAATGACCAGAAGACAGCAATAATTTAAAGGTAAAAGTATCCTGCTGTGATACCTGATAAAGTATTTTCACTTCTGAAAACTAAGTCTCTAACTAGGCAGGAACCAGAGTTGTGCCAATGAGAATGCAAGTTGCCCCAGATGGGTCACCAGATGTGATGGCCACTGAGTCCCATTTGCTCCTGATAATTGACTAAGCCTCATCCTGCCTAGAGAATGTGCAAAAGTTTCCTCAGTGGAGGATGCAGCAGGAGATAATAGAAGATGTTCTGTTTGCTTCAGAGTGGCTCCAGTGGTCTCCCTCTTCTCTTCTCTTCTCTTCTCTTCTCTTCTCTTCTCTTCTCTTCTCTTCTCCTCTCCTCTCCTCTCCTCTCCTCTCTTCTCTCCATCCCTCCTTCTTCTCTTCTATCCTCTCCTTCCTTCTCCTCTACTCTCCTCTCTTCTCTTCCCTTCTCACTTTTCTTTCTTTGGTAGTGGGGATTAAACCTAGAGGTATTCTACCTCTGAGCTACACCCTCTATTTTATTTTTTATTTTAAAACAAGGTGTCACTAATTGCAGAGGGCCATGCTAAATTGAAGAAGCTGGCTGAGAATCTGCAATCCTCCTGTCTCGGCCTCCCAAGTACTGGGATTACAAGCCTGTGTCACCACGCCTGGTACAGGAGTTATTTTCCTGATCCCTGAATGTATGATTAGAATAGTATATATCTAGCAGCTGAAGGACTTCTCATATTACTTCTATGATGAGTATATTACAAGCAATTGTAGAAAAAGAGGCTAAGAGGAAACTTTCTTTTTTCCACTAAGATAATGAATTGGAAATGGTATGCTATCTCAGTGGGAGTGGCAGAAATTTGTGTCATTCCAAAAGACTGAAGCATCAGTCTCTCATGCAAGCCACCATTTTGGCCCATGCATAAAGCAGATGAATTGTGGCAGATGTTGGTGGAGCCCTTCAAACTTGCAAATGGTATCCCATTTACAGCTCTGTGCTTGATGTGGTGTCTAATAGATTTAGAATGTCTGTGGATCTTGGTATCTGGCGCATATTTTCCTTTCACTTCCTATCAGAAGGACAATTGGAAGCATTACTCATCCTTTCGGAATGCACAGAAGTATGTAATCCATTCCCACACTTACAGTAACTCTCCTGCTCTCCGTCATGATATAGTCTGAAAGGGTCAAGGTTGTCTGAATTTTCTGCGGAAAGTTGGACTGTTACACAAAACAATGCCATCTGATTAATAGGACCTGGGAAAAAAGGAAGTGGCTAGGATTCTAAAGGTTCTCATAAAATATATGTGCGCCAGACAGTGAGAAGGAAATTCTATGTGAGATTAAAGAGCCTCAGATATAGGTAGAGATTTGGGGAATTTGGTGCTCTTAAGCATGCTGAGTCATTCTCTTCAAGATAAAGCAAGTTATTCTGCCTTGTACTTTCTATCACAGAAAAAGAAACATGTTGCTCTTGGTGGAACTCTTCAGTTTGGAGTCAGTATAGTCTGAACCTGGAAGTATTACTCCAGACCATAATCAGGTGCCTTGGAAGGCTGCCATTTTTTGCCAGGAGCCTAAAACAGGTTCAACAGGCAGTTAAAGAGCCTGAACCTTGTGAAAGAAGAAGTCCTTTTGTGCTAGAGGTATAGATGGTCCATAAAATCACCTTTCAAACTGTGCTGTGGAGTGTTTTACTTATCTGTGTTTCTGGCTGGATAGAGTCTACGCATTGTTCTTAAACACTCCTGAAAATTTCATGGACTATTCAAGATTGGGACACACAAATTCCTTTAAATTTTGGGCAATCAGAGTTGGTTTCTGTTGCTTCCTAAAAGGAATCAAAACACAGGGCAACAGTAATAATTATCCCTGTTCTACTCCTAGGAAAGTTCTCAGGAGGCAGGACTAAAGCTGTCCCACGATTGGGTCAAAATTTATTGTGTGCATAATGAGAGATTTGGATTTTAAAAGAGAAGTAGAGAAAATAGGAATCATGTAATTAAAGAATTTTTAAAATTTTATGAAAGCTTAGATACCATATTATCTAATATATTTATTCTTCATATAAGAAAAGAAATGTCCCAAAGAAGTTAATAATTTTCTTGCATTTTCATGAGTGTTCAGGGCCAATGTCAGCAGGAGACTACATGTCCCCTCTCCCCAAGTCAGAATATTCCATTCTCCAGCCTCCCCGTTCTTGTACTGTTATGGGCTAACCGGAAGCCTTAGCCTTAGCATAAGTAACGTCATATTACTACTCTAGGTGACCCAGCTAGCTTGACTCACACCTGCAGGACCAGCCCGTTAGAAACTTTCCATCCTTGGAAATGTATATAATAGAAGGATGCATCTTTGTCACAACCAGGATATGTGTGTAATAGAAGGGGTTGACATGGTTTGTAATAGAAAGGGTTGACGTGGTTTGTAGAGCTTACACACAATACTGTTTTGTGGCTTCTGAACATTCCACTTGGCTGCCACCCCTGCTGTGCCATCCTGCTATGAGAACCTAAACTTTTCACCCTGAGCTTATGGTTTGTCTATATAAAGTAGCCCAAAATGGCCACTGGGCACTGCACTCGAGTTCAACGCCCAGTGTGGTCCCGGCCGGTTTACTAAAGACTTTCTTTGACTATTTTTGGGTCTGAGTGGTCTTCCCTGAGGTCCTACCTCATAACAGTACTACTTTTTTTTTTTTAGAAACACACAAACCAAACTGAGGGAACATTCTCATGTTGTTGTTGTTTTTAATCAACTTTCGGTGACTTGACTGAATATTATCCAAATGAAGGTTGCTCCCTGTATGTCAATAAAATAATGGTGTTGCAAGTTACTAGGTGACTATTGACTACTTGTATAATATGATGAAGGACTTTAAAATTTTTGCAGTAACTATAATTGGGTCAAGGATATATCAAGGAGTTAATCAGAAGGGTTTATTAATTAGCATATGTCCAGTGGAGCTACTGCAACTGATTAATTACATGCCACACTGAGAGGATGTTGAAGCTTAAAAATTCAATGGCTCAATCGACAACATTATCCCTTTTGAATCAGTTGCATTGAAGCTTTACTAGAGGAATCTTAGATTACTAATCATCAGGCCAAGAGACCAAAATACAAACTAACCCAAGTAATATGTACACAGGGAAAAGCAGCTAGAAATTCCCTAGGAAACGTTCTATGAATTTGTTTATGTTAGAGCAAATATCTTCCCGTTCAAATCAAAATAGCTGTGCTGTTTACTTTGAGCTTAAATAACAACAGCAATTAGTCCACTAAAGGAACTAATTGCTTGAAAATCTTCACATTTAAATACAAAGCTATTTTTAAATATCAGAACTGAACGTGATTTCAGAGACCAAGCAAATAATGAATTTTAAAGTACTGAGTTATGTATAATTTTGGTTGTTCACTAATTATAAAGAATATAGTAGTGCTTCTTTAAAATAATCAAAAATAAAATAATTTTTATGAATAATACTGTATTACAAGGAGTATGATTGTGACGTATGCCTATGTTAAGGCACTGTATTTCTTATAACCATGCACATCATTCCAGAATGCATGTTAACTCACAGTAGACTTGAAATGACATGAACATTTCTTATGAA
The DNA here is from genome assembly GCA_004027655.1 of Graphiurus murinus. Classification (NCBI taxonomy): domain Eukaryota; kingdom Metazoa; phylum Chordata; class Mammalia; order Rodentia; family Gliridae; genus Graphiurus; species Graphiurus murinus. The sequence continues at coordinate 83,186 of PVLC010004438.1, forward strand.
ATCTACTCTTGAAGATTATCATTATTTTCAGAGCTGCAGAATGATAAGTATTTTATTTTATTCATTCTCCCTTAGAACTTATCCTTCCATCTTTTGAAAATAAAATAAAACCACACGTGTGCAGTTCATAGAAATAGAATAGATGAGAATCCACAATACTTACTTTTGTTGGACTGCCAAAGTTTCAGAATTCTCAGCAATAAATTTTCCTTTTGTGTGAAAAGCTGTTCTTAAAAGGCCTTTCCTTCCCCTTAATCAGATTTCAGAACTTGTGACCAAGAACTTTGGAGTCAGCCAGACTGGGCCAGATCTAACTCAGGCACTAATTAACTAAATGACCTTGGATAAATTACATATTTCTTTAAGCATCAGGGTCCTCATCCATACAAATGATGTAACAATATAATCCACCTAATGTAGTAATTCTCAGGATTAAACAGATAAGCATATAAAGTAATTACTTAATAAAGGAGTACTTAGTGTTTGTATTAATACTTTACTATCATGAATAAGATAATTATACATTATAAAAATTAGAGGAAAGAAGTTTTATGAACCTCTGTTCCATGAATAAAATCACAGTAAAGCAACATGCATAAAAAAACTGCTAAAAAGAGAAAATTAAGAAAGGACATTATGGGCAAACATGGCTTGTTGATTGACTTCATAAGGATTCAGCATATCTGGGTAAAATATCGTAGGAAAGAAAATGAACAAAACAGACAATCTGCTCCACCATTTAGTCAAAGATGGCTTAATATTTAATGGAATTATACCAGATTAAATAAAAGATTGAGTTGGGTTAATTTATAGACAGCATGCTTCTTTATAAATTTTGAATGATTGCTCTGATAATATAAACTCAAGTAATCATTATGTAACCTCAAAATAAAAATAGGAGGGTGATTGTGTGTTCAAAAATATCTTTAAAAGTAATTAATTCTTTAGAATTCATTAAAATAAAATCAGAGCTATCCAAATGTTATCTTATGTCTAAAACAACTAGATGTCCACATTCCACAACAATAACAAAAAAATCTAGACATAAACCTACACATTTTGCACACAGAAAAAATTCAAAACACCTGGTAGAGCAAAATATAAAATATAAAACTATAATGCTTATAAAAGACAATATATAAAAAAATACTTAAGGTCACTTTAAGTTTGGTGATAACATTTTTAGATAAAATATAAAATCAAGAACCATGAGAGAAAAAACTGATAAATTGGGGTGCCTTAAAATTACAAACATTGACTCTGTGGAAGACATTATTAATAGTTTGCAAAAAAAGAAGACACAGACTGTGAGAAAAGCTTTAGGAAATATAACTGGAAAGTTATGTTTCCAAAATATACAAAGAACTGTTTGAAATCAACAATAAAAAGCAAGCATCCCAGGTTAAAAAAAAACACAGTCAAAAGACCGAAGCACACACCTCGCTAAAGATGATACACAAAGATTAATTAATCACACAAGAATTGTTAACATCAAAGTCAATATAAAATATAAACTAAGACAACAATGAGATAACACTGTGGATCTATTAGAATGGCCAAAGTGCAGGACTAATTTCAGGCAAGAAGGTGAAGCAACTGCAATTATCATTTCTTGCTGGTGGGAATGCAAAATGTTAAAGCCACTATGGAAGATGGTTTGACAGTTGCTTAGAAACCTAAACATATATGCCTATCATATGGTCCAGCCATCACATTCCCAGGTGCTTTTCCAAATGAACTCAAAACTTTAGTCTACACAAAAGTTTGCACCAACACAAACTATTTATAGCAAATATATTCATAATTGACACATGCTAGAAGAAGCCAAGATATTCTTCGATAAGTGAATGGATAAACAAATATTGTCATATCAAGATTGAAAAAATATTATTCAGATTGGAGTTAGGTGAAATCTCAGGGTAGTTTTGATCTGCATCTCCCTGATTGCCAATGATGTGGAACATTTCCTCATACACTTATTGGCCATTTGTATTTCTTCTTTTGTGAAGTGTCTATTTAGATCCTTTGCCCATTTTTTGATTGGGTTATTTG
>PVLC010004439.1:0-39823 GCA_004027655.1 Graphiurus murinus
TGTAATCCCAGCATTCGGGAGGCTGAGACCGGAGGATCCAGGTTCACGGCCAGCCTCAGCTACCTAGTGAGGCACTCTGCAACTTAGTGAGACTCGGTTTCAAAATAAAGAATAAAAAATAGGGCTGGGGGTATAGCTCGGAGGTAGAATGCCCCTGACTTCAATCCCCAGTTCCGCAAAAAAAAAAAAAAAAAAAAAAAAAAAATAATAATAATAATTAGGAAGTTTATACAGGAACAAGTAGTCAATGGACTGTTGAAAGTAGGGGAAAACCAAATAGTATGTACAGTATACTTGGGTGCAACTGTAAAACTAATGTAAATAGGGAAGACAATATGCAGAAATGAAAATGGCTATGTTATGGGTGTACGATTAAATACCTAAAACATTTTTAATTTTCTAGTGGTATTGGGGTTGAACCCAGGGGGTGCTCTACCTCTGAGCTACACCCCCAGCCCTATTTTTATTGAGAGACAGGATCTCGCTAAGTTGCTGAAGGCCTTGCTAAGTTGCTGAGGGGGGCCTTGAACCTGGAATCCTCCTGTCTCAGCCTCCCAAATAGTGGGATTACAGGTGTGTGTCACCACGCCCTGCTCATATTTTAATTTTATAGCAAGTTAGGGAATTTCTGTGTGAAGCATCATCCCTCTTCAAACAGTTTTTTGATATCACTTGTCTCTTTTTCTTGAGTAAGTGGCAGCTTGGTGAGAGTTAACTGTCCACTGTGAGCACATTGGGTGCAGGCCCTATGGAGCACACAGAATATAAGGCGTGGTCCCAGAGCCGGAGGGCAGGGGATGTGCTGCGCCTTTGCTGGGGAGACCAGATGTCCCTGTGCTGGGCACGCAGATCAGCGCAGGGAGCCCTGGCATGCAGCAGGGAGATGGGCTGATAGTGGGAGGAGGGAGGAGCTGGTCCTTCAGCTGTGGGAGGAAGACTCCAAGGGAACAGGAGAGATTTCAGGGATGGGGAAGCCTAAAAAGACCAGCAGAGTCCAGTTGTTGTAAGACAGAGTCTGTTTAGATTGTTACAGCTTTGGGTGAGCTCAGAGTTAAGTATGATCCTGTTATTCACCCCCGTTTTCTAGGCACTGGACACCGAAGTCCAGGGAATGAACTCTTCCAGGAATCTCCGTCATCCCAGGGGATGACCTATGGGTAGACTGTGCTCCCATCTGTGCCCCCCAGGAGCAAGTGCCCCCTCCCCTTTTGGTCCCCTTTGGGCTGGTGGTGGAGGATCAGTGTTTCTTCTCCTGCCTTCATGGGTGCCAGATACTGCTGGGGGCCGCCATTCACACTCTCCACTTGGGGGGCTTTGACATTTTGTTTAAGCGGGGCTGTGATTGAGGGTGTGTGAGGGTGAGAACCGGAGGCTCTGGCTCTTTAAGGCTGGACCTTCCAGTGAATTTTGGCAGAAGAGATCCTGAGCATTTAATTTTAGGGCCAAGGAGGGGGGCGGGGGAAAGTCCCCACCACATCTGGTTTGTGTTAAGCCCTTCCCTTCAGAAGAAGGCTGTGTTTATGGTTAAAATCCGGCAGAGACGGGGTGGGGGGGGCAGTCCCCCTTCTAGGCCATGCGGCACAGGGACAATGCATGTAGCTGCCTCCGCGTCCTCTGCCCCATCCCAAAGCCAAGTGGCTCCATTTTTCAGAAAACGGCGACATCCATTTTATCCCTGAAGTTAAAGCAGGATGTTTGCTTCCAAGCAACCCCCAGCAGGTGGACTTTGCCAGGCCAGAGCTGTGTCCCTCGTGCCTCAGAACTCCCTGGAGTTGGCCGCCGGTCAGCTCATTTGTCTGCAATCTGCAGGGTCCCCATGGGTCAGTGTGCTGCTGGGGCCAGGCAGGGTCCCCAGGCAGCTGTTGCTTGAGGTTTGGCTGCAACAGGCCTCCTTCTTGTGAGCTCAGGATGGAGGGGGGTCGAGGGAACCCCCATAGTACCTAAGTGAACTGTCAGAGCTGGAGTGTCCTACAGAGACCAGAGACCAGAGAGCCACAGGGTTCCACAGCAAGTCAGCACGGACTTGGGGTTCAAACCTGACTCTTTGGACTCCTGATTTGGTTTGGTGCTCTTCATGGCTCCACACGGCTCCCCTTCTGCCTTGCTGTTTGTGACACCCTTCTGTGCCATGCACCCTGTGAGGTCTGGCCTTGGGGACAGGATAGCTCTGGAGAAGCTTGACAGGCTGTGGACACCTCAAAGGCTGGGCTTGTGCACTGCCCTCCCTCAGCACTAGAAGGGTACCTGGCATAGAGTAGGAGCTTAGAAAATATTAAATGAGTGAGTAGCTGGGTGTGGTGGTGCGCACCTGTAATCCCAGTACTTGTGAGGCTGAGACAGGAGGATCAAAAGTTTGAGGCCAGTCTCAGCAACTTAGCAAGACCCTCAGCGCCTTGTTTCAGAATAAATAAAATGAAAGGCTAGGGTGTAGCTCGGAGGTAGAATGCACCTGGGTTCAATCCCCAGTACCAAAACAAAAGAGTGAGTGACAGGGTTCTTGGCCTGAGGGGTGGGATGCCCGTGTTGCTGCAGGAACTCTTGCTTCCAAGAGTTCTCTTGCAACCATGCCTCAGTCTCTGTGCTTGAAGCGGTCACTGTTCCAAGGCTACATCCCCTCTCCCCCTCCATTTCTCACTCCCAGCAGTAGCCCAGCTCTTTACAGAAGTCTAGGGATGCGGAGCTGTGAGTGGCCCACGCTGTCAGCTGTCCCAGCCCCTTCAAGTTGAGGACACTGAGGCGAGGCCACACAGCGAGACAGCAGGATCCACAGGACCAGGGCCTGGTCTGCTGGGTCGCAGAACCTCTGTCTCTCTCTTGGTTTACGCCAGGAGCTGAGGGTAGAGAGAGGGAAGGCCAGGGCGGTGCACTGTGACTTCCCCGTCCTCCTGTGTCTTCCTCAGTTGGACGAGCTGCGCTTTCAGCCTGGTGCAGAGGATGGTGGTATCACAAGGACAGGCTGAGTAAAAAGGCCAGGCCTCACCAGATGTGGTGGTGCTTGCTTGTAATCCCAGTACTTGGGAAGCCGAGACAGGAGGATCCTGGTTGGCAGCCGACCTCAGCTACTTAGTGAGGCCCTCCGCAATTTAGCGAGAGACCCTGTTTCAAAATAAAGAATAAAAAATAGGGCTGGGGTGTAGCTTGGAGATTGTATGCCCCCCTGGGTTTAATCCTCAGTACCACAAAAAAAAAAAAAAAAAAGCCAGGCCTCTGGGGTTGGGCCGAATCATCCCCATGTGCTTCCTAGAAAGGGAATCAGGCAGGCTGGCTCACTTCCTTCTGGGGAAATGCAAACCTGAGTCACCGTAAAGTCAGGGCCCAGGGAGGGGCCACCAGTCACCTCTACCCTCTGGCACTGGTGCCCAGGCTTTTCCTCTGATGTTCTGTGAGGGTGGCGGGCCAGGAGAGGGCTTGGAGCAGTGTGCAATCCTAGTATTTTGGGAGGCTAAGACAGGAGGATCACAGGTTTGATGCCAGCCTCAACAATTTAGTGAGACCCTCAGCAGCTTAGTGAGATCCTGTTTTTTTCTTTTTTTTTTCCTACAGAACTGGGGATTGAACCCAGGGGCATTCTACCTCTGAGCTATACCCCTGCCCTAGTTTTTCTTCTTTATTTTGAAACAGGGTCTCACTAAGTTGCGGAGTGCCTCACTAAGTAACTGAGACTGGCCGCGAACCTGGATCCTCTGGTCTCAGCCTCCCAAATACTGGGATCACAAGTGTGTGTCATCATGCCTGGCTATTCTTTTTTTTTTTTTTGCGCGGTAATGGGGATTGAACCCAGGGGCATTCTACCTCCAAGCTATACCCCTAGTCCTATTTTTTATTCTTTATTTTGAAACAGGGTCTCACTAAATTGCAGAGGGCCTCACTAAGTAGCTGAAGCTGGCTGAGAACCCGGATCCTCCTGTTTCATCCTCCCAAGTACTGAGATTACAAGCGCTAACATGCCCCGCCTGGTTATTCTTTATTTTGAAACGTCTCACTAAGTTGCTGAGGGCCACTAAGTAGCTGAGGCTGGCAATGAACCTGCAATCCTCCTGTCTCAGCCTCCCAAATGAGATCCTGTTTTAAAAAAATAAAAAGGGCTGGGGCTGGATATGCAGTTCAGAGGTAGAATGCCTCTGGGTTCAATCCCCAGCACTGAAGAAAAAGGGCCTGAGCGGCATGGCTGGGTCCCCACCTCTAGCCTGCCTCTGTTGTTCATTCATTCTTTGTTTTTGTGGTGCTGGGCATTGAACAAGGGCCACATACATGCTAGGCAAGCACTCTGCCCACTAGTGAGCTGTATCTCTAGCCCTTTTTATTTTGAGACTCACTAAGTTGTCCAGGCTGGCCTCGAGCTTGTGAGCTTGTGATCCTCCTGTCTCACCAAGTACCCGTCTTTATTATTTTGTTTTCTTTCTTTTTTTTTTTTGCAGGGGGTGGAGGGTGTAGTATATCTTGTCCTTGGCTGGGGCTGGGTAGGATGGTGGCTAGGAGAGGAGTCAAGTGATAATAAGGCCCCACTCTAGGATTCATTTTTTTTTTTTTGTGGTACTCGGGATGGAACCTGGGGGCATTCTACCTCCGAGCTACAGCCCCAGGCCCATTTTTTTATTCTTTATTTTGAAACAGGGTCTCACTAGGTTACGGAGGGCCTCACTAAGCAGCTGAGGCTGGCCGCGAACCCGGATCCTCCAGTCTCAGCCTCCCAAATGCTGGGATTACAAGTGTGCGCCACCACGCCTGGCAGGATTCGGGTTTTTTCAGTTGTGTTTTTGTTCTGTGGTATTGGTGATTGGATCCAGAGGCATTCTGCCACTGAGCTATACCCCCCAACCTTTTTATTTATTTGTTTTTATTTTGAAACAGGGTCTTACTAAGTTACTACATGTTGGCCTTGAACCTGTGATCCTCCTGCCTCAGCCTCCCAAGTACTGGGATTACAGGCATACACTAAAGTGCCTACAAACCGACAGTGCCTTTGTTTTATTCTAAAAGTTTGACCTGCTTCTGAGAAAATAAAAAGCAACTTCTCACAGGTAACACTGTCATTTTTCCTTGCCACATATAAACTTATATATGTTTAATTAGATATATATACATATATAATTCTGTGTTTAGTTTTACATATGTATATATATATAATTAAACATCTATATATTATGATAAGATAAATATAACAAAATTTACCATTGTTACCCCCTCTCCCCCTTTTTTTTTGCAGTACTGGGGATTGAACTCAGGGGCATTCTACCTCCGAGTTACAACCCCAGCCCTATTTTTTTATTCTTTATTTTGAAACAGGGTCTCACTAAGTTGCGGAGTGCCTCACTAGGTAGCTGAGGCTGGCCTCGAACCCGGATCCTCCGGTCTCAGCCTCCCAAATGTTGGGATTACAAGCATGCGCCACCACGCCCGGCTGAGAACACTCACATTGTTGTGCAACCATCACCACCATCCATCTCCAGAACTTTTTTCATCTTGCAAAACTGAAACTCTACCTATTAAACAGCTCCCTATTCTCCCTTATCCCCAGCCCCTGGAAGAGCTAGAGACTTTTGGTCTGTGAATTTAACTATGCTAGGAACCTCATATAAGTGGAATTGTGGTATTTGTCCTTTTGTGACTGGCTTATTCCACCTATCGTAATGTCTTTCAGGTTTGTCCAAATTGTGACACATGTCAGAATTTCCTTCCTGTTTAAGGCTGAATAGTCCATGTATATATCACCACATTTTGTTTATCTGTCATTCATCTGTCGATGGACATTTGGGTTGCTTCCATGTTTTGGTTCTTGGGTGGTAGTACTGCTGTGTAATTGATGCGCAGCTATCTGAGTCCCTGCACTTGGGGTTTTTGGTTGTTGCTGCTGTTATTGTTGTGTGGAGGTATATACTAGGAGAATTGCTAGATTTCATATATTTTACTGATTTATGCCTCTGAGGCCCCTGGAGGTCCCAAGGCGGGGTTGACAGGTCCACAGAAAGTCTTGGACACCTCCCCTTTCTCCTCCTCTGGCTGGGTGTCAGCAGAGGCTGGAAGGCTGGCCAGCAGGGTCCCCAAGGATGTACTGTGTCTGGCACTGACTGCTACACAGCTCTGGGGAAGTCTGGTGCCATGAAGCTAATAAGTTGGGTGTCTTTGGGAGGAAAGAACTTTTGGGGGCTTTGGGCTTCAGGAAGGGGATGTAGTCTTCTGGGTACCCTGGGGAGGGATGGGGACCCCAGAGCTTGCTGTCCCCCCTTCTTTCTGCCCCAGGTCGTTTCTCTCTCAGGGGTTAGTGTGTGACACATTCTTGGCCAGCGAGTTACAAAGACTAATGTAAAACTTCCTAGTTTCCTCTGGAGAAGAATTTCTGTCTATTCCTTGTTAACAGCAGGATCCCCTGCCCCAGTTCTTGCTCTCAACAAGTATGCTACCCGGACAGCTGGCCCCTGTATCAAGTTGGCCCCTCAAATACAGTCCCATGCAGACCCCACACAGGACAGACTGGTCTCTGAGCTGCGTTCTGGCCCCGCAGGGACCTGCACGTGGGCCCCTCTTGGTGCTGTGTGCTGTGTATCTGTCAGCTAATCATAGCTCCCTGGGAGTGGGGCCATTTCTTTTTCTTGGGGCCTGACAGTGGCTGATCTGGTGCCCTGTGAGCATGCTTCTCAACTTGTGATGGGGCTATGTCCTGACAAACCCATTTTGAGTTGAAAGGATCATAAGTCAAAAGTAGATTCGACACACCCAACTTACTGAACATCCTAGCTTAGCAGTGGATCCTACAGAGCACTGGCTGCTCCCCCTGTGAGCACACGGCCGCCGGAGCAGCAGCATCATGGACAGAACAACGTGCCGGGAAAGATCAGAACTCAGAATTCCAAGCATTGTTTCTACTGAATGCATGCCGCTTTTGCACCACTGTAAAGCTGAAATATGTTAAGTCCAACCATGATAAGTCAGGGGCATCTATACCAAGTGGGTGCCTCGTGAGAGAGAAAACAGTGGAAAGAATTTTGGGGTTTGGTGTTGAGAGAATTCCTGGCTTTGGTTTGGGGCCAGCTCTTTGCTAGCTGGCTTTCTTAACTCTTCTGAGCTTCAGTTTTTCCATTTTTAGAATGGAGAAATCAAAGAAACTTGGCCCTTAGTAAGCTTGCTGCAAAGAGTAAGTTTGATCCTCTGTGTAAAGTGTGAAGTTAGTAAATGTTAGCTAAGCCGAGGGACACAGTGGCACAAGTGCCTGTACCCCCCCCCCCAATAATCCTTGTATTTGGGAGGCTGAGACAAGAGGATCACAGGTTTGAGGCCAGTAGTGCAGTAACTTAACGAAACCCTGTTTTTAAAAAAAAGTAAAATAGGGCTGGGGGTGTAGATTGGAGGTAGAATGCCCCTCAGTTCAATCCCCAGTGCCACAAAAAAACGTCAGCTGTTGACATTGTCATGCCCTCTCCTGCTCCTGGGTGGAGGAGGCCTGGGAGGCCTGTGCAGGAAGGTGTTTTGGGGACCCATGTGCTTTCCCTCTGCTTCTCAGGGCTGGGGGGCTATCTGGGTGGGTGGTGCAGCTTCCCCTGCAGGAGGCAATGGCTTCTTCTCCAGGGAGCCTGGTGTTATTGAACTCTGTTTGGGGCTGGCGGCCTGCACTCAACAGGGGTTGTGTGTGAGGGTGTGAGAAGGGGTCTCGGGTACCCTGGGCTTTCTGCCACCCTTCTTTTCTGGACCCTCTCATTTCAGTGCCAGACATTTTGGCTGAGAATTGCCTACCGCCCTCTATGGCTACTGTTTCATAGTTGGGGTCTACTTCCTTCTCTTCCTAGATCTATCTCCCTCTTATTTGGGGACAGAAAATAGTGGCATGCATCTCCATGCAGGCGGATCCCTTTGTCTTTTGGGACGGTCAGGGCCACCATGCAGGCCCCGTGTTTGGGGGAGCACGTAGGAGAGTCCTGCCTGGAGCTGCCTTTCTGCTTTTTCTCTGTCTGTGGGACAGTGGATCCTGCAGAGGCTGCAGGCTACTGGGGAGAGCCTGGCTTTGGAGTCGGCAGCACCCGGGTGGAGGGAAGGCCTGCCATGTAACTAGCTGTATCTTCTGAGCCTCAGTTTCTCTATCTGTAAAAAGGAAGGCAGTCTCTCCTGCACCTGGTGGGCTCCCTGAGGAGGGACAGGTGTTTTTGTGTGTGGATGAACCAAAGAGCTCTTTAAGAAAGCCCCTCCTTCCCTCTCCACACAAAAGATAGGCGCCACAGACTTCCCCTGCATTTCGTTAGCCTAGACTTGCCCAAGCTTGCCTGATTCCAGGACTCACCTGGAGTGCTTGTCACAGTACCAGCTAGCGGCCTGTTCCAGAACTCCTGAACCAGAGTAGTGGGGGTTGTCAGGGTGGGCTCTGTTTGCAGCATTTGTTATGAGCAGGCTGGCTGGGGACATGCTGCTTCCCGCAGGTGGCTCTCCCAGTGGTGTGGTGGTATCCCTGGATCTTCCCAGGAGCCTGTTAAAATGAGGCAGGGATGGCCGTGTGGAAAGTGGGGAACCCGTTGTCAGGGAAGCTTGACTGCGCTGACCTCACCAGAGCTCCCTGGTGTGGAATTAGAACTCAGACTCCTGGTGCTGGGCGCCCATTGTTCCCGAAGACATTCCGCTAAAGCATAGATATGGCGGGGGATGGAGAGAAATGGGACAACAGGAAGGAGGTGAGTGGCCAGCTACAGGGACAGCACCGGGGGCTTGCAGAGAGCAGCCTGGGGGACAGATGTGAGGTGAGACCCTGACCCTCACCGCATGCCTCCCCGGGTACACCTTCTGAAACTAGGGCCCAGCGAGCGTGGTGGGCCTTGGGCTTCTTCCCAGAGCCCCTGGGAGTTGGATCCAAGTTGGGAAGGCAGGCTGTTCACTGGCATGGGCCAGGTGGACCTGGTGGAACACCTCGCCAGGGCTGTTGGTGAAGGCCAGCGGGCAGGTAGCACCCACTTCTCCCCTCCCCATTTTGGTTGGTTTGGGAGCCGTCTAGAAGCGGGAGCAGGTCTGGCCCCCTGCTTGGGGGGATAGCTGAGGAATGCCAGGCACGGGGCCGCTGTCCTGCCCGCTGGCTCACTCCCTGGTTGTTCTGGTGCATGGGGAAAACCCCTTTTAGGTCCCCTGTACCACCCCTGTTACTTTTTTTTTTTTTTTTTGGTACTGAGAATGGAACCCAGAGGCATTTTATTTCTGAGCTACACCCCCAGCCCTATTTTATTTATTTTGAAATATAATCTCACTAAGTTGCTGAGGCTGGCTGTGAACCTGTGATCCTCCTGTCTCAGCCTCCCAAGTACTGGCATTACAGGTATGTGCCACCACCCTTGGCACTCTTTGCCTTTTCTTTATTTTCTGTTTTTTGTACTAGGAACTGAACTCAGTACAATCTCCACGCTACATGGCCAACTTTATTTATTTATTTATTTATTTAGGTACTGGGGATTGAACCCAGAGGCATTCTACCCCCAAACTATACCCCCAGCCCTATTCTATTCTTCTTTTTTTTTTGCGGTACTGGGGATTGAACTCAGGGGCATTCTACCTCCGAGCTATACCCCCAGCCCTATTTTTTATTCTTTATTTTGAAACCGGGTCTCACTAAGCTGCGGAGTGCCTCACTAGGTAGCTGAGGCTGGCCGCGAACCCGGATCCTCAGCCTCCCGAATACTGGGATTACAAGCGTGCGCCACCACACCTGGCTACCTATTCTATTCTTTATTTTGAAACTGGGTCTTGCTAAGTTGCCACCATACCTGCCTCACCATCCCCTTTCTGGCTTCTCCCTAGGCAGTTCTGGAGGATGGTTTTACCCTGGTTTGCGGGGCCAGGTGAGGTGGACTGGTAGCAGCCGGTGTGGCTGGAGCTCCGTGACCTGTAGCCAGGCTCCCAGGAGCTGCAGGAGAGCCAGCCAGGGAGGTGGCGAGGTGGGGTGGGCCCTGTGCCCCAGGCTGGGATTCTGGCTCCTCCACCTATTGTTGGCCATGACCTTGAGCGACTTTGTGAGCTTCTTGGTACCTCAGTTTTCTCATGTGCAAACTGAAGTTGGTGACAGTACCTCCCTCCTGGGGTCGCTAGGGGATTGAGTTTGTGCTGGCGGAGCACTTAGGGCTGGGTTGGGGGTGGCATCCTGATCTTGGAAGTCCTGCTCTGGCCTTCCAGCTTGGGCCAAGGAGGACTTTGGACCTTCTGCTGCAGGTGCCTGGGCAGGGAGAGGAGTGGGATGGGGACAGCTGTGTGTCAGTGGCTGGCACCTTCAGCCTTTACTCCTCTGTTGGTTCAGGCAAATCTGGGTGTGGCCTCTGCCCCCCCCCCCATATCTCTCCTACCCACCCACTTCCCACTTGGCCACTATCCTGGCCCAGGCTACCAGTCTCCACCTGGTCTCAGTGCTGCCTCTTGCCCACCCCACTCTGCTGTTCACACTGCAGTTGAGTCTCTTCCAAGCCGCAGGTGTCCCTGTGTGCCAACCACACCCACCTCACCACCTCCTCGTCCACTCTCTTCAACTGAAATCAGACGAGATATCCTCTGTGGTTCCCATTGTTCTCAGAGGAAAGAGTCATAGCATCCCACAGTGCCCCTCTTGGGGGGGGGCTTGCTGACCCCTGCATCTGGCACCCTCTTTTCTCCTCCTGCACCAGCCCCAGGGACCATTTTTCAGTTTGGGGAGCAGGCCTTTTGCCTCGCCCTGGTGACTTTGCTCTTGCTGTTCCTGTGCTTGGGCAGCACCAACCTCCTGACCACCCTGTCCCACCCACCGTGCACAGGGTGATGGTGCAGCTCAGGTCGCACCTGGTGTCCTGATGGAAGTATGAATAGCTTTTATGGTTCCCTTCGCAAACCTTTCATTTATTTAGCAGTCCTCAGCCTTAGACATTCATGACTTCCTTGGAGCAGGGGTCAGACGCTCCCTTCCCCCAGGACCAGGTCAAGGCCCATTTGCGCCTCATCTCTTCTGGGACTTTTCCTGTATGCACCTGAACTCATTGATAGGGTCTTCGGTTCCCCTCTGCCTCCCCTTTCCGACTCTAGGTTCCGTGACGTAGGGACTGTGCCTTTCGTGTCTGCCGTGTAACCCCAGTGCTGACAATCAGTGCTCAGGAAGAGTTGAGTGAATGAATGAACCTGGCCCCGGGTGGGGGAGCCCGGAGCCTGGGCGAGTCAGGGGGAGCTGCAGTGGCCTGCCGGGAGGGAGGCTGCTGACACGCGGCCAGCCCAAGCCCAAACAAGCTGTTTGCGCACACCCTGTGTCCTCATCGCCGGCTTGGCTGTCCTTTCAGTTGTTCATTGTCTTTCTCAATGGGCTTTGTGTTCAGAAGCCAGAAGAGACAGAATTCAAGCCCTCTTTCTGCCTTCCCCAAACTGAGAAGAGAAACCTGCCCTACCCATTCTGCGTCCCCAGGGGGCCAGGAGGTCCATGGCCTTCTCTCCTGGCTGGACGAGAGCACTCGAGGCGATTCCTTCTGCCCAGTGTCCTGGGCTGTCCTTTAGCCACCTCCTCAGTCCTGGCGCAGGACCTCCCTGGGGACCGCCGGACAGGACCCTGTGTGCTCTGGTAGTAGGGTGCAGGGTGTGAGCAGAACTGGGTGGTCTGTGTTGAGTCTTCATTATACTGACAGCTTGCCTGCAAGAGCCTCAGCCCCAGAGAGTGAAAAGGCTCAGGCTTTGACATCCTACGAGACCCCAGTTCAAATCTCAGTTCTGCCTCTTTGTAGCTGTGTGACTGTGGGAAGATTGCTACCGCCTCTGACCCTTAGCTTCCTTCTTCAACATAGTATTGATGAGAGGATTAGCTGAGATGATGCCTGGCTGGCTCACTGAGTGGTTAAACAGCCGAGATCTCTGAGCAGCTGCAGGATCTGACTCTCCCTCAGAAGTCCACTTTGCCTTTAGCACCCCCTGTTTTAAAACTATGAGGCCATCACACTGTTTCCTCTCAAACAAGGTGTGGGAAGCTGCAGTGGTAGCAGGTAGCCCCGGGGTATAGAAGCCCCTAGTGGGGAACCTGTTTAATCAGGCATGAATCTGTTTAATCTTTTTAATCTGTTTAATCTTGGAGGAGGGCTGTGAATGCACTGACCCACAGGTGCAAGCTCCTTGCCCAGCCCAGAGGCCCCTGGATTCCCGGCAGAGTTGGAGGGCCAGACCTGTGTGCAGCTGTACTTCCACCCCCTGGAACTTTGCACATTTCCACAGGCACATTCCTGTCCTCAGCTGCTTGCTCCCCGCTGTGCACCCCCTTGTAGCCCGGTCTCTTGACTCAGGCTGGGCATGCTGAGGTGTTGGCCAGCTGCCTGCCCAGCAGGCCTTTGGTGTGGGCTCCTGATATCCCCAACTGTGGGGGGGTCTTGTGGCTGGGCTGGGAGGATAGCTATGGCATTGGGACACGTTGGCTGGGGCGTGGATGGGGTTTTCTGTGGTCCTAGACTGCCTATCACTCCTTAATAAAGGAGTTTGGAGTTTATGCTACTTTTTTTTTGGTGGGGGTGGGGGGAGTAGTAGTCATAGAGCCCAGGGCTAGAGGAGTACTCTACCACTGAGCCACATCTGCTGCCCTTTTTATTTTATTTTGAGGCAGGGTCTTGCTAAATTTCCCAGGCTGGCCTTGAGCTTGTGGTCCTCCTGCCCCAACCTCCAGAGTAGCTGGGACTATAGGGGTGTACCACCACGCCCAGCCTTCCATGCTACTTTTTAATGTGCTGATCTGTGTAGTGTGCATTTTTGGAGAAGAAACATTAATTTCCTGGACCTCAAGTGAAGAGAATTGAGGTAATTAGGTCCCTAATTCCATGGCCCACTGTTGACTTAGGTCCATGCAAGGCCCCTGGGCATCCATCACATGTTAACCCTGTAGTCTCCCTCGATGGACATGTAGGTCATCCCCAGCCCCTCCCTGCCCACACAAATAATGCAATGGTTAGCATTCTCCTTCACATGCATCCCAGTATTCAGCAGTGCGAGAATGTCCCGGGCAGGGGACTGCTGGGTTGCTGGTTGAATTTCCTGATGAAGCACGAGATCCCTCTCTAGAAGGGTTGTGCAGTCCACTCGGCCATCAACCAGCAGGCGAGAGGGCTTCTGGATCCTTCTACCCCACCAACATCTGGTGTAATCACCTTTCTTCTTTTTTTATTTTCCCCCTTGTGGTACTGGGGATTGAACTTGGGCATTTTACCTTTGAGCTATGCCCCTAGTGCTATTTTTTATTCTTTATTTTGAAACAGGGCCTCACTTCTAGGGTGCAAATCACTGATGAGACTCATGGTTTCGTGGGGTGCTTCCACTTGCCCCTTCTTTCTGCTTAAGGGCTCTGGCATCCTGAGGGCTTTGGGTTCCCTGGTGCCTTGAGCTTTCTCTTGGGTGGTCATGTGGCTGCTCGGTGAAGGTCCCTTGGGAAGGAAGTGGTTGGCACTGTGGCCTTGGCTCAGAATCTGGGCTGGATCCGTCTTGAGGTCTTATTGTCTCCTTGATTGGGCCAGGGAGGCTGGGGGCGCAGTGCTTGGGCACTAAGGCGCCCCTTCATGATGCCAGGGGCCATTTAGTTGATGAGGTGAAATTCACCGGCCCTGGAGTAGTTCCTGTTCTCTGAGCACCCTCCCTCTTTGCTTTCTTGTACTTTAGTAATTAACTCTACACTGTATGAACTATTTATGATGTGCTAGGCCTTTTGCATAGATTATCTCATTGAAAGTCCTTCACAACCCAGTGAGAAAGGCATTATTCCCATTTTACAGGTGAGGGAAGTGAGGCTCAGAAAGGTTGAGAACTTGCCAAAGTCTTGAGTGAGTCAGGTCCCTTGTGCCCAAACCCTCGTCTTAGCCATTAAGCCCAGTGACCTCAGTGTGATCCCTGGACCAGGAGCACCAGGACCATCAGCACCACATCGATATTTGTTAGAATTGTAATTTCTCCACCTGCTCAGAGCTTTGGAATCAGAAGCTCTGGTGGTGGGACTCAGAAACAAGCCCCTCAGAGGTTCTGGTGCACATTTAAGTTGTGAGGCCCATTGCACTGAGATTTTTTTTTTTTGCAGTACTGGAGATTGAACCCAGGGGCATTCTATCTCTGAGCTACACTCCATCCCTATTTTTTATTCTTTATTTTAGAACAGGGTCTAACTAAGTTGCAGAGGGCCTTAGTAAATAGCTGAGGCTGGCCAAAAACCTGCAATCCTCCTGTCTCAGCCTCTCAAGTATAGGGATTATAAGCATGCACCACCACACCCGGCTTACATTGAGTTATTTTGCCATTCTTTTTTTTTTTTTTTTTTTTTTTTCTTCTATTTTTTTCTGCCGTGCCACTCCTGTCATTGGGCAGGACTGTGTGAGCTCAGATAGACTTTGGGCCCTGGCCCCTCTTCTGGGGCCTCATACCCATAACAGAGGTGCAGCATTCTCTCCCCACTGGGTCTGGGGCCTCCCACAACTCTTCCCAGGTCCCTGAAAGATGTTAACAGCTTATGCCGGTGCTGCCTCCAGCTGCTGCCTTGGAGGTCAGAGTTCCCGGGCACTGTGCCATAGGAGCTGTCCCAAGGGGTCTGGGTGACCAGGGGTGGACAGTGGGACAGGCCAGAACAGAAGCTCTAGTCTGGGAGCTTATTTTAGAGGACAGAGAGGAGTCTGGACAATTTCTTCATCTGTGCAGTATCTTTTTGTGCTCTTGCAATTTTTTAATAAGTGGTTTGACCCCTGGAGGAGTGGGCTTGGAATCTAGGCAAGCTCCTCATTCCTGGTTTAGAAGCACATTTTGGCAGAAATGAGCCTGGAGGGAGGATGGAAGCCAACTGTGTTTTATTTTGTTTTCTGGTCCCCCACCATCAGTCAAGTGCCATATTATTCTTTCTACACCCCCAGGAGAGCTGATATGTCCGTTCCCATTTTACAGATGAGAACATAGAGGCTCAATGTCATGTCTCAACTACATGCAGGAGTCATGTTGGGGGCGAGAGTCAGCCAGACCACAGATTCCCATACTACATGATTACCAGGCTGGGCTGAGTCCTTGTCATCCTGGGAAGTTCTCTGTGGAATTGGGTGACCCGTAACTTTGAGCATTCGTGCCAGAAAAACCAAATGACCTCATTTTTGGGTGGCTTTTCCTTCTTTGGGGAAGGAATGTGCAGGCCTCTCCTGTGAGCTATAGCCCGCAGAGGTCTGTGTGCTGTCAGATCTGCAAGGGACAGAATTGGACTCCAGACGTGGGAGGCCAGACTCAGGGACAGCAGCAGAGAGCCTTTCCCACATGGGCCTCCTGGAGTAGGGGCCGCTCTGCTTCAAGAAGACTGGTTCCTCCCACCGTAGAATCCTCATCCCAGAGTGTTCAGCGCTACCGTGCAGCACCTGAGCTGGGTCAGCATTCCTTCCTCCCTAGAGGGCAGGGTCCAGGGCCTGCCTTTGATACTGGTTTCTTGCCAATGGGCCAAATAGGTTAAAAAAAAAAAAAAAAGATAAATTTTAATATAAAAAGTTTAGTGAAGTCACAGGCAGTGGCACATGTCTGTAATCCCAGTACTTGAGAGGCTGAGACAAGAGGATCATAGATTTGAGACCAGCCTCAGCAACTTGATAAGATCCTTAGTAGCTTAGCGAGATCCTGTTTCAAAAAATAAAAAATGAAAAGGGCTGCAAAAAAAAAAAAAAAAAAAAAAAAGAAAAGGGCTGCAGATATAGCTCAGAGATAAAATGCCCTGGTTAAAAAAAAAAAAAAAGAAAAAAAAAAAAAAAGACAAAAAGGCTTACTGGAGTTCTGTAGATCTTAGGGTTTTAGGGTTCTTTTTTATTTTGTTTTGTTTTTAATAACTTTATGAAGCTATAATTCTACAACTTAGTGGTTTTCAGTAAATTCACAGTTATATGCAGCCATGCTGTAGTCAATTTTCGACCATGTTAAATTCCATACCCCGTCACCGCCTTTCTCTTTTGCCTCAGCTGTAAAGCAACCACTGATCTCCTTTCTGCTGCTGTGGATGTTTTGTTGTTAGCATCTTGGGATCTGTGTGGGGCACTGGGTGGGGCCTTTGCGCTGGTTCACGTAGCTGTCTGTCACAGCAGCCCTGTGAGGCTCATTTTTGTCTATGTTTTACTGATGCGGTGACAAGTCTGGGATTATAAAATGCCTGATTGACAGAGCTCATGGTGGCTGGGCAATTGCTTGGGCTCTTTGGTCTCTTGGGGAGGCTGTGAATGGTGGCAGATCGGTGGAAGCAGTTGACTCTCATTGGCCAGGAGCTAAGAGGACAGGGCTCATTTCTTCACTGTGATCATGTGTCCATCTGACTTTTTTTTCTCCTATAGTACTCGGGATTGAACTCAGGAGCATTCTACCTCTGAGCTACACTTCCAGCCCTATTTTTTATTTTTTGAAATTTGAAACAGGGTCTTGCTAAGTTGCTGAGGGCCTCACTAAGTTACTAAACCTGGGATCCTCCAGTGTCAGCCTCCCCAAGTACTGGGATTACAGGCATGTGCTACCACACCTGGCTCCATCTGACTTTTAACATGGCTCTGAGTTCTCCCGGGACCCATCGGGTCCACCTGCATTCGGGCAGGAAGGCCGAGCCTGGGCCTGAAGAACACCCTGAGCCAGGTGTGTTTGTTAGATCAAACAGCTCGCAGAATGAGCCTCTGAGTCCCCTGCTCCTTGGCCCTGGTGACCCTCTTTGGTGTCTGACACTGTGTTTCCTGAAGTGGGCATAAACTAGAGAATACAGGCCCCACTCCCTTCCTGGGTTCCTCATCAGTGGGACAAAATAACAAAACCTTTCTTGCCAGTGTGTGGAGCCTGTGAATGATTAACTTTGATTAAATAGAAAGGGGATGGGGAAGCGACAGTTTATTGGGCTTCTGCTATGGCTCAGCATCCTGTTGGCTCTGCAGCTATTGCCCTAATCCCGAAGACAACCCTGCAAAGTGGTGATGTCCTCTATCCCCGTTTGTCAGATGAGTCTCCTGAGGCCTAGACAGGCTAAGGTCACACAGTAGTGAGTAGCAAGGACTGGCTGAGTTAACTTTTCTTCTTCTTTTTTTTCCCTTTTTTGGTGATTAGACTAGAGATTGAACCCAGGGACATTCTACCACTGAGCTACATCTCCACAACTTTTTAAAAAAATTTTTTGAAACAGGGTCTCCCTAAGTTACTATGCTCTGGCCTTGAACCTGTGATCCTCCTGTTTCAGCCTCCCAAGTACTGGGATTACAGGCATGTACCACCACTCTGGGCTTGGGTTAATGTTAATTTGGTGCTTCCCCATTCTGTCCGATCCTAGGTCTTTCTTGTTACCCCCATTTTACAGCTAGGGATCCCGAGGCTGAGGTTAGAATGCCGTCCAAGGGGCAGGGCTGTTGAGAGGTGGAGCCCTTGGGCCCCCTCCTCTCCCCCCCCCCCCACCTGCACTTGGAGTTAGCAGGGCAGCGTTCACATGGGGTGTGTGCGTGCTGCTGCCTCTGCCAGAGAGCAGAGGAGACAGCCTGGTGGTTGTGAGCTTCCTCAGCAGCTGCTCCCAGGTGGGTAGAAAGTAAATAGATCTGGGTGGAGATGTTCTGGAAAACTCTGCTTTTCATCTGTCAGTGAACCAGCTGACAGCTCACTTTGAAAGGCTGGCAGTTGGCCCTCGATAAGTTAACCAGATACTCCTATTTATGTTACCGGAGCACCGGGCATCTGAGATCACTTCTGGGCAGGTCTTTGCTTAAACAAACCACCCAGTGCCCACGCCCTGGCCAGACGTGTGGAGCTCCAAGGGACTCCAGGGTGGCCCAAGGGAGAGAGCACACTCCCTGGCTGCTCCACGGTGACCTTTCCAATGTCAGCCAGCAGGTGCCGGCCTGCAGGTGCGTCACGGAACTCAACCGCAGCACAATCCTGGCCTGGCCCTCCCAAGGCTGATGTTTGTGCACCAAGACAGGGCTCTGGATCCGACCAGCAGCCTTGGGGGTCTGGGGCAGCAGGGTGCCCTCCAGTGGGGGGCTCTTGGGACTGGTGGGAACTCCTTAGTTATGTTTCTAGGGATGACTTTCACACTGATGAGGGATTTGAAAGTTTTCAGAGAGCCCTTTTATTTGATTCTCTTGATGTTTTAACTAGATAACGAAGCTGGGCATGGTGGTACACACCTGTAATCCTAGCCACTGGGGAGACTGAGACATGAGGATTGCAAGTTCCAGGCCAGCCTGGGCAACTTAGCCAGACACTGTTTTAAAAGATAAAACGGGTTGGTGATGTAGCTCAGTGGTAGAGCACCCCTGGGTTCAATCCTCAGTACTGGGGGGAAAAAGGGTACCCCCCCCCACTACTTTTCATTTTTTTCTTGTTCATTATGTTAGAATCATCCTCCCCTCCTCCCATAATACATGAGCACTGTGGTTCTCCTTCCCCAAATAATCCTGTGAAATGGGAAGTCCCTTCTGTTGGTTTTGTGTGTGTGTCTGTGTGTGGTACTGGGGATTGAACCCAGGGGCATTCTACCTCCAAGCTCCACCCCCAGCCCTGTTGTATTTTTTATTTTGAAACAGGGTCTCACTAAGTTGCAGAGGGTCTCACTAGGTAGCTGAGGCTGGCCGCAAACCCAGATCCTCCGCCGGTCTCAGCCTCTTAAGTACTGGGATTACAAGCGTGCGCCACCACGCCAGGCTTGGGAAGTCCCTTCTGTCCCAGACTTAACAGTGAAATGTATACACCTTCTGGTACATTTACATAGTTACTTTTTAAAAAGTAGGTAACCACAGTACATGATACAAAATTCAAAAGAAACAAAGGAGTATTCTGTGAAGAGCAAAAGTCTCTCCCTCCCCTGTCTGGAGCCTCCTAGCCTCTCTCCATGGAGGCTGATGCTGTTCCCCGGTCCTTGTGTGTTCCTTCAGGGATATTCTGGCATCACGGGTTAGGACTGTTGAGTAAACAGGTGTCTGTTGGGTTGGGAGAGTCAGGAGCTGATGGCCTTGAGACTGGAACACGGTCATGCTGTGAGTGTATTGAGATGAAACCGTCCCTGGGGAATTTATTGGCTTCTTTCAACAAGGAGCAGAGCCCAGTGATTGTATGAACCCTGCACAGGCACAGAAGACCGCCCCGGGTGTGTCTTTTAGGCATGCTGTGCTGGGAAGGATTGCTGGGCTCCAGCTGTGAGGTTTGGGGTTACAGAGCTGGAAGGAGTTAACTTATCCGAGGTCACATGCCTGGCTGAGCCAGGGCAGTGTCCAGGTTTCCTGACCCCTGTCCTTTGGACAATGGCTCTCCTGGAGTGAACCGGGACTGGCGTCCTTGATTCCAGGAGAGGGGAGGATGTGCCCGGGAGTGGTGTGGTCAGCACGTGAGGCCTGGTGGCCTGGAGAGGTGGCTCTGCTGTCTTGGCACTGCCCAGCCAGTCTCACTGGGCTGCAGGTGGATTGTCCTGTTTACTCCACACCTTTGTCAACAGAGGCCTCCCGGTGAGGTCAGTCAAGAGAGGACAGTTTGGATTGTGCAAGGAGAGTCAGTATCTCAAAGCAGGGCGTTCACAGGAAAAGGTAGAGAAAAAAGGGCATGATAAACCAAACACATTTGCAGGCCATTCTGCAAGGAATGCAGCACAGGACCCGAGAGGGTTCAGTTACAGAGCTCTGTCTGTATCCAGATGTGCTTGGTTTTCACGTTTGCGTGATTGCGCAGTTTGAAACTTGTATGTATGGTTTTGTACCCTGATTTAAAATAAAATTATGTGTGTGTGTGTGTGTGTATGTATTTTCCCCTAATAACATAGTTTTAAGATTTTTTTTTTTTTTTTTTTGCGGTACTGGGGATTGAACTCAGGGGCATTCTACCTCCGAGCTACACCCCCAGCCCTATTTTTTTTTATTCTTTATTTTGAAACCGAGTCTCACTAAGTTGCGGAGTGCCTCACTAGGTAGCTGAGGCTGGCCGCGAACCCGGATCCTCCGATCTCAGCCTCCCGAATGCTGGGATTACAAGCGTGCGCCACCACGCCCGGCTCCTAATAACATAGTTTTAGAACCCATCATTTTGGCTATGTTTACCCCTTAAGTAAGTGAACCATAATTTACTTAACATACCTTATTAGTATGATTTGGGGCTATTTCTCATTTTTTTATCCTCAAGTACGGCTGGCAAGAATGTTTGCCTGCTTATAGCTTTTCTTTAACATTATTTACTCAGGATGGAATCCCAGAACTTAGGTCAGCCCTTAGGCTCATTCTAGTTCACTTTGGCAAGTTGCTTTTCTCTGGAGTTGTACGAGCCGAGCCCGCACACAGGGACAGTGACAGGCCCGCTCTAACAATGGGAGCTAGCAGAAACTTATTTTGTAAGTGTATTAAGTGACATAAGTTTTTGTTTTAGCTCACAGCTATTCATTTCTTTATTTTTTATTCCTTATTTCTTTAATTCACAAGGCATGGCAGGCTGTGTGGCACATCTAATTGCCCCTTGTGAAACTGGTTTGTTTTCTGTTACTGGGGATTGAACCCAGGGATGCTCTACCACTGAGCTACAGCTACAGCTCTTTTTTTTTTTTTTTTTTGGTACTGGGGATTGAACCCAAGAGCATTCTACCTCCCAGCTACACCTCCAGCCCTGTTTCTTATTTTGTAGTTTGAAACAGGGTCTCACTAAGAAGTTGAGGCTGGCCGCAAACCTGTGATCCTCCTGTCTCAGCTTCCCAAGTACTGGGATTACAAGTGTGTGCCACCATGCGTGGCTACAGCTGTGTGTGTGTGTGTGTGTGTGTGAGAGAGAGAGAGAGAGAGACAGAGAGAGAGAGAGAGAGAGAGAGAGAGACAGAGAGACAGAGAGAGAGAGAGAGAGAGAGAGAGAGAGAGAGAGAGAGAGAGAGAGAGAGAGAGAGAGAGAGAGAGAGAGAGAGAGAGAGAGGGAGAGAGAGGGGTAGATAGATAGATACTGGAGATTGAACCCAGGGGAATCCTATCTCTGAGCTAAATCCCCAGCCCTATTTTATTTTTTATTTTGAAAGAGGGTCTCACTAAGTTGCTGAGAGCCTGGCTAAATTACTGAGGCTGGCTGTGAACCTGCAATCCTCCTGCTTCAGCCTCCCAAGTACTGGGATTACAGGTGTGCATTATCATGCCCAGTTCCCAACCTGTTTTATTTTATTTTGAGACAAGAGTCTTGCTAAATTGCCCAGGTTAGTCTTGAACTTGGGTTCCTCTTGCCTCAGCCTCCTGAGTTGCTGGGATTACAGTCACGTACCCAGTGAATTTTAATTCAGAGTTAGCCTATCTTTTTTTTTTTTTTGATGGGGAGGTGTCAATTTCTTAAATGAAGAATTTCACATAAAAGCCCAGATCTAGCCGGGCGTGGTGGCGCACGCTTGTAATCCCAGCATTCGGGAGGCTGAGACCGGAGGATCCGGGTTCGCGGCCAGCCTCAGCTACCTAAGTGAGGCACTCCGCAACTTAGTGAGACCCGGTTTCAAAATAAGGAATAAAAAAATAGGGCTGGGGGTATAGCTCGGAGGTAGAACGCCCCGGAGTTCAACCCCCAGTACCGCAAAACAAAACAAAACAAAACAAAACAAAACAACAACAACAAAAAAAGCCCAGATCTTTGGCTCCTGTACATTGGAGGTGTGGCAGCCTGAGTCTACATTCACATGCAGAGGCGAGGAGGGGCTGTTGCTGTTCCCAGCACCTCCTGCTCTGGTACCCAGGCTGTGTTCTAGGCCTACACTATTTACTAGCTCACACACGCACTCACACACTTGCAGGTGTTCCTCTGCAGCAAGTTGTCCTGTGGACAGAAAAACAGAGGATCACCCGTGAGGGCCGCTGGCTCAAGAGAAATGCACGGAATTGTGTGGAGGCCAGGACTCACCTGCCCTGCTTTTCTTCCGCTTGGCCCCTTTCGTTCGTTTATTAAACCTCTTTGTGCCGGGCGTGGTGGCGCAGCACACTTGTTATCCCAGTACTTGGGAGGCTGAGACTGGAGGATTGCAGGTTCAAAGCCAGCCTCAGCTACTTAGTGAGGCTCTCAGCAACTTAGTGAGACCGTGTTTCCAAATAAAAAATAAAATAGGTCTGGTTGTATAGCCCAGAGGTAGAAGGCCCCTAGGTTCCATCCCCAGTACCACAATAAATAAAGAAATAAATCCCCAGTTCTACAATAAACAAACAAACAAACCTCTTTGTGCCTTAGTTTCCTCACCTGTAAAATGCAAAATGTAATCGCCTCAGCATCACTGTGAAGATTAAGGGAGGTAAAGTGCTCAGGGGAGGTCTAGCCCACTGGAAGTGCTCAGTAAACACAGCTGCTGTGTTTATAGTTCCAACCTGTGGCATGTGTGCTTGTCTCCTAGACCACGTTCTCAGCGGGGGCTGACTTTTGGGTGTCACAGTGTGGGATGGGGGATGTTACTGGCATCTAGTGGGTGGGGGTCGGAGATGCTGGTAAACTCCTAGGATACATAAGACAGCCCCCCCCCTCCAAGGAATTTCCTGACCCCAAACTCCAAAAGTACTGAGGTCGAGAAACTCCACTTAGATACTGAAGCATATGACTCTTGGTCTGGCTGAACTCTTCATAGGACTGTAATTTGTCATTTTCAAGGGCTGCCTGGGTTCTCATAGAATCAGAATAAGGGACCTCACTCACAGGCCTTCCAGGACGTCTGGAATCCCTGCCCCGGCCCCCTCACCAAGCCCTCCTGTTAGTGGCAGGGAGCACACTACACATCTGGCTTTGGGTCATTTATTTATTTATTTATTTATTTATTTTACAGGGGGGGTGAAGCCAGGGGCATTCTGCCTCTGAGTGACACCCCAGCCCTATTTTATTTTTATTGTGAAACAGGGTCTCGCTAGGTTGCCGAGCTGTCCTCAAACCTGTGATCCTCCTGTCTCAGCCTTCCAAGTGTTGGGATGACAGGCTGTGGGTCTGTTCTTTATTATGTTGAACTCTGACCCTCCCCGGACCTCCTGTCCTTCACTCTAGTAATAGCACCGCCTCCTATTGAGGCTTGTGTGGGTGGGTGTACTTAGTGCTTCACACATGTTGCCACACTGATCCTGCACTCATCCCATTGCCCTGTGAGGTGGCACCTGTTATACCCCTTTTACAGATGTGGAGATGGAGGTTGGAGAAGTGAGGTCACTTGCAGAGTCACTCGCGGCAGAGCTGGGACTGGATGCAAGCCTGTCGTGCTCTGGAA
Organism: Graphiurus murinus; assembly: GCA_004027655.1. Taxonomy (NCBI): domain Eukaryota; kingdom Metazoa; phylum Chordata; class Mammalia; order Rodentia; family Gliridae; genus Graphiurus; species Graphiurus murinus. The sequence continues at coordinate 23,135 of PVLC010004439.1, forward strand.
TCTGCATTCTTCACCACTGGGCTGTTCTGTCTGGTCTGTACCCAGCAAGATGAATTCCTCACTCATCTGTTCTCTTCTAGTCAGAATCCCAGCTCCCAGGTTTCTGGTCTACTTACCATCTGGAATGGTCTCCCACCTCTTGATCACCACCTGCCCACCCCAGACCCCACCTCCCTCATCTCTCACTGCCATGGTGCCCAGAGAGGCTGCCCATCTCATGCCAACTCTACTGATGTTCCCTCAGCTCAACTTCCTGCGCCAGAACTGGCCGGGGCCCCCTGGAGACCATCTGGTTGGCGGTTTCACTTCACAGTGACCTGGCAATGACACGCATTGAGATTCAGCTCACCTGTTTGACCAGTTAAAATCTAAGACTTAAAAAAACAATAAAATAAAATCTAAGACTTAACTGGGCATGGTGATGCATGCCTGTAATTCCAGTACTTGGGAAGCTAAGAGGAGGATCATATGTTTGAGGCTTGCCTTGGCAACTTAGTGAGATCCTGTTTCAAAATAAAAAATAAAAAGGGCGGTAAGTGTAGCTTGGAGACAGAATGCCCTTGGGTTGAGTCCCAAGTACCCCCCATATCTCCCCAAAAAATCTTGGCCTTTGTTCTGCTGTTCAGCACCCACCTGTGCCTGTACCTGCAATGCTCCTCACCTTGGGGAGCAGAAGCAGGAGGGGCTGGAGTCAGAGGTGTGCTTGTGATACACCCAGCTGCATGGCCTAGGGAAGGAAGGCCACTCACCTCCTGGTGGTCCACGTGTCCTCAGTGGTCAAGTGAGGCCTTGGCTTTGGTTTGGGTACTGGGTGACATCTCTTCCAGCGCTAATATCAGTGATGAAGTATTCACAGTGTGAACTTGCAACATTGTAGCTCTAACTGTTGTGATAGTCACTGTAGCCTGGGTCCTCTCCAGTGTTCTGAGTGGATTGTCATGCTGTTACTATTCCCATCCTACTGATGGGTGCCTCGAGGCAGAGCCATGTCAGGCCACCTGCCTGCGTTCAGAGACCTGGGTCTGCGTGATCTTTCCGGTGATGGCATCCTCTCAGACCCAGGGACTCCTGCTCCGTGAGCCCTCTCCTGTAGAGGAGGGTGGGGCTCTGGGCAGAGAGTTTACAGAGAAGTGAGCCCCCCAGGCCCAGTCACAGGTGTGTTTTGGGGGAGCTTATCTTTTCCTTTTTTTACCATTTATGAACACTTACTAAATATAGGTACTTTGTAAGTCGTTTTTAGTTCATCCTCTTGGCTTTTATGAAGTGCTGTGTCTATCTCCATTTTACTGCTGAGGGAACTAAAGTTCAGGGGGGTTAATCTGAAGGTCACAGCCAGTAAGAAATGGGCCTGAGCCGGGCGTGGTGACGCACGCTTGTAATCCCAGCATTCGGGAGGCTGAGACCGGAGGATCTGGGTTCGAGGCCAGCCTCAGCTGCCTAGTGAGGCACTCCGCAACTTAGCGAGACCCGGTTTCAAAATAAAGAATAAAAAATAGGGCTGGGGGTGTAGCTCTGAGGTAGAATGCCCCTGAGTTCAATCCCCAGTACCGCAAAAAAAAAAGAAGTGGGCCTGAGAACGGAACCTCTGGAAATATGGGTTCTTCACCACTGAGTTGCCACCTCCATTTCCTCCCTGTGCCTGAAGTTCCTGGCGTGCTGCTTGTTGGGGAACTTGACTATTTGGAAGGTGCTCAGGGCCCGGGGCTCAGGGTATGGGGCTCAGGGTGTGGGGCGGTTCCCCTGCAGCCCAGAGCAAACCCAGGTGTGCACTCTGCAGCGTCCCCAGGAAGTGGAGCTGGCAACTTTCAACAGCACTTTTCCTCTTGCACAAGTTTTTGTCTTTTTACAAAAGCAGCCTCTTCCTCCTTCTTCGAACTCCCCACCTACCTCCTCAGGACCTGGTTAGTAAACAGGGAGATTTCACAGCCCCCAGCTGAGTGGTGCAGGGCAGTTCCCACTAGGACCTGGACCCACTGGGCCTGAGATTGTCCTCAAAGCCCCTGGCTGACGGCTGAGGTGGGCCTGGAAGGGGCGATGAGAACAAGATGCTGGGGGGTACAAGATGGTGATCATTAGGGAAAGCACCTCCCACCCCTGCCCCAACATGAATGTATAGTGTGACTCTGGGCACGCAGTGACGTGGATGGATGATGACTGGGAGAGAATTTGCAAAACCAGAATAAACTATTTATTTTAACGAGTTAAAAATTCTTAAGCCGGGCGTGGTGGCGCACGCTCCCAGCATTCTCGGGAGGCTGAGACCGGAGGATCCGGGTTCGCGGCCAGCCTCAGCTACCTAGTGAGGCACTCCACAACTTAGTGAGACTCGGTTTCAAAATAAAGAATAAAAAAAATAGGGCTGGGGGTATAGCTCAGAGGTAGAATGCCCCTGAGTTCAACCCCCAGTACTGCAAAAAAAAAAAAAAAAAAACAAAAACAAAAATTCTTCATTATTTTTATACTAACAAAAATGTTATAACAAGCCAGGTATGGTGGCAGGTACCGGTAATCCCAATACTTGGGAGGGTGAGACAGGAGGATTGTAGGTTCGAGGATAGCTTCAGCCACCTAGTGAGACCCTGTTTCAAAATAAAAATGAAAAAAGGACTGGAGGTGTTGCTTATAGTGGTAAAATGCCCCTGGGCTCAATCCCCCGTTACACACACACACACACACACACACACACACACACACACACACACACTCCCCCCCTCTCTATATATACATATATATATATAAAATAAGATGAAAATGCAGCCTTGCAGAGCCAGCATTAGAGGAGGGCATACTGCCATCGTGCAGCCCCTGTCCACTGAGCTGTCCTTGTGTCCAGAGGGTCCTGAGAGCACCATTTGTCCTGTCACTCCCTGCCCTGCTCATCTAGCATCAGCACAGATGGGGTGGGTCTCCAGGACCTTCCTGTTTTACATCAGTTTCTCACCACTGCCCAGCTTCTATACCCACCTCAGTGTGCTGCCCAAGGGCTGGGACTCGTGCTGTTTCCTTTGCTGCTGCAGCCCTGACCCTGGAACAGCATCAGGTGCGTTTGCAAGAAGAGAGGTGCCCTGTGGCGGTTAGTTGTTAGACATGATTGAAAGATGAGGTCCCAAGTGGGGGGTGTCATAATGCTGCCCTCCCTTACCTCTCCCATCTCTCGGCCCCCCTTCTTCCTATTCATACTCGTCAACTTTTGCTTGTAAATCTAGGCATCTATTTCTTTTCTCCTAGTTATCACTGGTGTGGTGTCCCGTTCCCCCCCCCCCCCCCCCCCGGCCACTGATTGGCATTTCACTTTGGAGTTCTTAGGGGGCCGGCGGAAGTTGGGGGAGGGCATGCCTCTGGAGACCTTCCCTAGGAGGGATACTTCTTGCCTGGCTGTTCATTTTTGAAGAAGTACTGTACTGTCTGGCATTGAACTTTACAGGGCGGGGTGAGAGCTGAGTGGCCTTGCCCTGGGGTGATCTGGAATTGGCCGACCCCATGTAGTTTAGAATGTCATTTGATGCAGAAAAGTCTGGCGTTGCGAAGAGTCGGTTGAGCTCTTCTTTCTGGTTGCTATCAACTGTGACAGCAGGAGAGAGACCCTGGCCCAGGTTTTAGGTGCACATGAGAAGCCCATGTTCTTTTATTGTTTATGTTTCTTTCTTTTTTTTTTGTGGTACTAGGGGTTGAACTCGGGGGCATTCTACCTCCGAGCTACACCCCCAGCCCTGTTTTTTATTCTTTATTTTGAAACAGGGTCTCACTAAGTTGCAGAGTACCTCACTAGGTAGCTGAGGCTGGCTGCGAACCCGGATCCCAGCCTCCCAAATGCTGGGATTACAAGCGTGCGCCACCATGCCCGCCTTGCTTATGTTTCTTGTTTGAGCCACCAGGTGGTGCTATCAGCATGGGACAGCTTGGTGTCCCTCCTGATGGTGATTTACTATTATAATAGAGAAGTAGCTGCAAAGTTGATAGTTTTTGTGTTTAATTTTTTTATGTTCCCTCCTATGGAATTCTTGCTCATGCTTTTGTAACTTAAGATACTTTCCAAAACACTGACACCATGCCTCTGAACTCTCTCTCCAGTACAACTTACTAAACCTTTTCCTTCCTTAGCTCCCAGATAGGACAGGTTTTAATAGATTGATTTTCCCAAATGCGTTAGAGGGGCTTCATATGTCACTTCTGGGTTATGATGACTTAAAAACTGAAGATTGAAACCAGTTTACACGAGAGGGAAATTACTAAGAATGGGATTGTGGCACTTCGGAAGGTGGGTGGGGAGATATTTCTGGAAGAGGGGTGGGAGGATTCTGTTGTACCTGTACCATGGCTGTGGGTCTGGAGGGCGTCTCAGCTGTGGTCCCGCTTGGTGGTTAAGGTGAAGGAGGTGCGGAATCTCCTGAGTGGGTGTCCTCTCTCCCCAGCCCTGTTAAATGTCTTGTCTAATGAGGGTGACAACACCAGCCTGCCCAGGACCTTGTGCAGAGCAGCTGACAGGACGGCATGAGGCAGCGGGCCTCAGGGACCTTGTGACTATTGGAGGTGTCTGACCTCTGACCCTTCTTCCCTCTGCCCAGACATTCACGGCATGGTGCAACTCCCACCTCCGGAAGGCGGGGACACAGATCGAGAACATCGAGGAGGACTTCCGGGATGGCCTGAAGCTCATGTTGCTGCTGGAGGTCATCTCAGGTGAGCTGGCTCCGGGACCCCTGGCCCTATGGTCCTCGCTGGCTCTGGGTCTCCTGAACCAAGTTGGGGGGTGGTGCGTGTGGATTCCAGCTAGGAGGCCAGGTCTTGGTTCTGGTTCTGCCACTGAATATCGGGATCATTGTGGACGAGTCACTTTGCTTTTCTTTTTCAACGTCCTCACTTACAAAAGTAGAGGTTTTGAAGGATGGTCCCTGAGGTTCCTTCTCTTCCTAATTGCCAGGATTCTATGGCTAAGAATGTAACCATAGGAGACCATCCCTAAACCTTGTCTCCACTACTGCCTAGCTGCGAGCATCCAGGTAAGCCCAGGCCATTATACACTCCCCAGGTTGTTCAGGTGTCTGGAGGGGCAGCCCCACTAGAGTGCACATCTCAGCTTTCTTGTGGATGCCGCTCCCTCACCATCCCATAAAGGTTAGTGGCCCCTGAGGGTCTAACTTTGATTTCTACACCGGGCAATCTTAGCCACTCTCTTCAGCCATCCCACTCTTCATGTCAGCGAGTCCAAGACCTAATCTCAGCTAAGACCTCTCCTCTCCTTTGAGCCTCTTCTTAAATACTGAACCTAGTTGGGCATTTTGGTCTGTTTTTCCATTGCTATAGCCAAATAGCTGAGGCTGGATACTTTATTTATTTATTTATTTTTTTTGCGGTACTGGGGATGGAACTCGGGGGCATTCTACCTCCAAGCTATACCCCCAGTCCTATTTTTTTTTATTCTTTATTTTGAAACCGAGTCTCACTAAGTTGCGGAGTGCCTCACTAGGTAGCTGAGGCTGGCCGCGAACCCGGATCCTCCGGTCTCAGCCTCCCGAATGCTGGGATTACAAGCGTGCGCCACCACGCCCGGCTTGGATACTTTATAAAGAAAAGAAGTCAGTGTTGGAGGCTGAAAGTCCAAGTTCTATTCAATCACTTCAGCCCTGGCAAGGGCTCCCTTGGCTACCTCATATCAAGGTAGATGGCATCACGGAGGGGAGAGATCACATAGCAAGACAGGATGCCAGAGAGTGTGGAGGGGTTGGGCTCACTCTTTTACAATAACTTGATTGTGAGAACTAACTTGGGCTCCATCAGAACTACAGTAATTCCCTCAGAGGGCTCCTCCTCTGTTCTTCGTTCCCACTTGGGATTCATAGTCCAGTCATCTGTCTCCTCCTTCACGAGTCCACGTTCAGCCTGACGCTGTGGTGTCAGCGTGGTCTGTGGCAGCGGAGGCCTCAGACCCCCTCCTCTCCTCCCTCCAGTCCATCCCCTGCTCCGCAGCTGCAGCCCAAATATGGTCACGCCATTCGTTCCCTGTTCTACGGCCTTTGGTGCCTCCCCAGGGCTGCGAGCCGAGGCCACATTCCTCAGCGCAGCTCCCCGCATCCATCCATCGACAGCAGCTGGCACCTGCTTCATTTCCAGCAAACTTCCCAAAAAGGTAGCCAGGCTCAGGCCCCACACAGCCCTCCCCGACAGGCTCCCACTTCCTGTGCCTGTGTGTAAGTCTGTTTCCCTCCTTCTCTTTTTTCTTTCTTTCTTCCTCTTTTCCGTCCTCCATCCTTTCTTTTTTTTTTTTTAATACTTTATTTTCAGATAAAACCTGTTTGTGCTTTTGGTGCATGTGTTAAAATATACATAAATAAACTTTACCTCGCCCCCGGTCCCTAGCAACCACTCTTCTGTCTGTCTCTGAATTTGACTACTCTAGGTGTGTCGGACAAGCGGAGTCACTCTGTATTTGTCGTTCTGTGGCTGGCTTACCTTGCTGAGAGTAATGCCCTTAAGGTTCACTCATGTTGTAGGATGTGCCAGGATCTCCCTCTTGTTTAAGGCTGAACCATATTCTCTTGGCTGTATTACTGCATTTTGTTTATTCATTGGCTGGCGGGCCCTTGGGTCGTTTCTGCCTTTGGGCTACTGTGAAGGATCCTCCCCCAGCATTCTCCAGCTGCTGTGGACCTGAGCATAGAAATCAAGACTTTCTTTGGAGTCCCTGCATTCAACTCTCTTTGGTTAGATGCCCAGAAATAGAATTGCTGGATCATATGTTAATTCTATGTCTAATTTTTAAGGAACCACCGTGCTGTTTTGTTTTGCTTTTTTGAATGTCCTTTCTTATGAATGTCCTCCCCCAATATTCTCCAGCTGAAAACCGACCAGCCCACCTGGCATTGCTCTTTATTTCACAGCTCAGCCTGGGGGTTTCCTCCAGGAAGGCTTTGCTGACACCTCCCCTCCCCCCAACACTTAGGGCATTCCACAATTCTCTAGTGTGTCTCTTACCACATTGTCTAATCTTGCAGGCTCACTCATTTTCTTCCCCATTCCACTTTGAACTCCTTGGAGCAAGCACTGTCTCATCTCTGTGTCTCAGGTGCTTAGAACTATCTACGGCAGACAGGTGACAACCCAGAAATGTTAGGATGCCCAGAGCCGGGCTCAGTGCACGTCCCCCAGCATGTTACTGAACAGGCCTGGCCCGAGCCCTCCGGGTGCCTGCAGGCTTTGTAAGGCATGCGTGTCTCTCCCAGGGCTGGGATGATCTGATTTAGTGACACATTACCTTTTCCTACTGAGCTTTGGCTGCCAGGGATGAGGATAAGAAAGGGGAATGCTATCTGCAAAGGCTCTCAAAGTGTGGTCCCCGGATCACCCACATCAGAACCGGCAGAGCTGCCTGCTAAAATGCAGGTGCCCCGATGGACCCCAGCCCAGACCTCCTAAATTGCAACCTGGGGGCGGGCTGGACATTGAGCAGCAAACTCTCCAAGTGACTTTGTGCTGACCAAAGTTGGAAAACTGTTGGCCCAGGCCTGGGGGCCTTTCCCACCCTCCCTCGTTTAACCCCGGCTTTCGCCTCCTCCCCTGTCCTTGGGTTTCCCTCTGGTGTGCACAGCCATGAGTGACCGGGGTCTCAGGTGTGGCAGGACCCCAGGGCTGGGGCGTCCGTGGTAGCAGCCTCCCTGGGGTGGGACACAGTGTCGCCTCCGGCTTGGCTGTGGGAAGGGAGCCCCTATGGCACCTTCCCCTGGCAGGCGATAGCAAGGGATTTTGCTGGGCAGCAGCCCTGTTCTCCTGGGAGCTACCAGCCTATCACTTCTCAGCAGGAAGTCTGGGTGGGCAGGTGGGTGGTCCAGTCCAGTGTCAGAGCTGCCTGCCCCTGTGCCCTCTTAGCCAGGCCATGGCCATGCTGGGCTGGAGGCCACGGCAGATGCAGGGGGCCTGGGTTTCAGGCTTTCGGAGTCCTTGACCCCTTAGGACTCTGAAAGCCATGTAGCCCTTCCCTAGATATGGCCATAGGTGGTGCTTAAAGCTTCCACATCCTTTGGAAGGTGCCCTGGACACCATCTGTTCTGGAGGTGAAGTGCTTTTCGTGAGGTATCTGGAGAACCGGCTCCTCTACCCTGTTCCCCTCAGAAGCCTGAGCAGCAGAAGCTTCCATGTGGAGGGTGGAGGGCTGACTCGGAACCGAGTGGGTGATTACAGGGAGGCAGTGTGAGAGGACAACAGTGGTTCTCACATGGGGAGGGACATACTATACCAGGGACTTTCTCCAAATACTCTAGAATGACCCACACCTCCCTCCCTGGGTAAAATAGCCCAGGAGTTCAGGGCTTTTGCACATGCAGCTCCTTCTGCCTCAGTCACCATTCCTTGCAAGACTCAGGCCTTCCCTGCCCATTCTTCAATTCTTCTCCCCCTCCTCCTCTTCTTGGTATTTGTTCACCGTATTATTTATTTGTGTTTCTTTCTTTAAGGCCTGTCTCTCCTCTTGGACTTTAACTACCTAAAGGCAAGAAGCTGTTTTGCTCACCCCCATATTCCCTGCCCAATTGCTTGTGTATACCTGGGGCTTAATAAAAAGATGTTGAGCTGGATGTGGTGGTGTATACCTGTAATCCCAATAATTGGAAGACTGAGATAGGCAGATCGCAGGTTCAAGGCCAGCCTTAGCAACTTAGCGAGACCCGCAACAACTCAACAAGACACTGTTTAAAAATAAAAAATGCCAGGTGTGGTGGAGCATGCCTATAATCCCAGTGCTTGGGGGGCTGAGACAGGAGGATCACAGGTTTAAGGCCAGCCTCAGCAACTTTTGAAGCCCTCTACAACTTACAGCTCAGTAAGACCCTGTTTCCAAATAAAGAATAAAATAGGGCTCGGGGTATAGGTCGGAGGCAGAATGTTCTTGGTTTCAATCTCTAGCACCACAAAATAAAATAAAAAGAGCTGGGGGTATAGTGTGGAAGTAGAATGCCCCTGGGTTCAATCCCCAGTACCAAAAAAAAAAAAAAAAAAATCGAGTAGGTGTGCACAGGTTCTGATCTGAGAGGTGGAAGAGAGCAGAGACAGAGTGGACTCTCCCGCATTCCCCAGGACCCGAGAGGCGCATGCGCACACACATTTCCAGCTCTGATGCCCCTTGGGTCGAGGGTGTTGAGTAGCCCTGGCTCCAGGTAATCGCATCTCACCAACCTTTTCTCCCCTCTTGACCCAATCAGGCGAGCGCTTGGCCAAGCCAGAGAGAGGCAAGATGCGGGTGCACAAGATCTCCAATGTCAACAAGGCCCTGGATTTCATAGCCAGCAAAGGGGTCAAACTGGTGTCCATCGGCGCCGAAGGTGAGTGAGGCCCGCCGTCGCTGCCCGGGGTCCTGATGTCCCACGCACCCTGGACTCCACGGCCTTTTCTGCCCTGACTCCTAGGTGCCACTTGGGTCCTCCAGCACCTCCATCCGGTCAGCCTAGGCGGCTTCCTGTAACCCCAGCGCTTGTCTTCCGTCTCGCCCCCCACCAAGGACTCACCCTCTCCCCGTGCTCCACCCCAGCAGGCCCCGCACCTCGGAGTCCTGCTCAAGCGCTGCCTCCCTCATCCACAGGCTGCCGGGGAGCACTCTGCAGTTTCAGGGAGGATGATGAGGCTCCATGGCCCTGGGAGACTGCTGTTCCCAAAGCCACACTTTAAATAGCATTTCCCTAAGTGTGGCATCTTGGCTCTTTTCCCATCAGTTTGAAAAAGAAAAAAAAAATTTTTTTTTTCTCTAAGCAGTTTAAACCATTATTATTAGCATGTCCTTAATAGCTGAAAGGAGGTGGCATTCTCTCTGGTGTGCACTGTAGTGGCTCTGTGGGATTTGGGTAGGTGGAGGCAGTTACAGTATTCTAACCAGTTGGGCATGGTGACACATACCTGTAATCTCAGTACTTGGGAGGCCGAGACAGGAGAGTAACAGGTTCGAGGCCAGCCGTAGCAACTTAGCAAGACCCTCAACAACTTAGCGAGACCATTTCAAAAGAAAAAACAAAAAGGGCTGAGGGTATAGCTCAGAGATAGAATACCTGTGGGTTCAATCCCCAGTATTAAAAAAAAAAAGAGCATTCGGGAGGCTGAGACCGGAGGATCCGGGTTCGTGGCCAGCCTCAGCTACCTAGTGAGGCACTCTGCAACTTAGTGAGACTCGGTTTCAAAATAAAGAATAAAAAATAGGGCTGGGGGTATAGCTCGGAGGTAGAATGCCCCTGAGTTCAATCCCCAGTACCGCAAAAAAAAAAAAAAAAAAAAGGTATTCTAACTAGGCCCCTTCAGTAATATGACCCAAAGACTCAGCTAGTATTTGTTTATTAGGCAACAACTACATGATGCCAGAGATCTAAAGATGGCTATGACAGTCATTCATTCATTCAGGATACAGCCACGGCTGTTAGTGCTGAGCCAAAGTGCTGTCAAAGCCCTTTAACCAGCAGTCCATTGCATCCTCACAGTGAGCCTATTAAGGATTATATCCCCGCTGTACAATGAGAAAGCACGCTAACAGAGATTATGTTACTTGCTCAAAGCTACATCCTCAAGAAGTAGCCAAGCCAAAGCTCTCTGCCTGGCACCAGAAAAGCGCCCCCTCACCCCGAGTGGCCTGTCCTTGGACGGGGTGGCGGTCCTGTTCTGGTGAATCCCCAGGAGGAAATCTCTCCTCTAGATGAGGTGTAGAATCTCCTTTCTTTTGGAAGTTGTGGGGTTTTGTGCTGACACACCGAGTTGAGAAGCTTTAAGGCGGCCCAGCAGCAGCGCATGGGGCTAGGTCTGGCGGACACGGCTTTGTAAATACTGGCACACAGCCGCACCCGTTTGCTTATGTGTCATCTGTGGCCGCTTTCGGGCCACAATGGCAGAGTTCAGTAGTTGCTACAGAGACCGTATGGCCAGCAAAGCAAAAATAGTTCCTATCAGGCCCTTTTACAGAAAGCACTTACCAACCCCTGGCTCATCTGGCATTTGGGCTAGCGCTTGAGGCAGCCACGGGCCGTGCCATAGGAACGCCAGCACCCCTCTAGCTGTTAGCTCCTCCAGGACAGAGGGAGGCCTCATCTTTTGCGGCCCTACCTCCTAGTGCCCTGATGCACACAGTAGATGCTCAATAAATGTTCAAAGAACTTACACATGACAAAGTACTCTGCCTTGTGATTGGGAAAATATTCTCTATCATTTAATAAGGAGACAGGAACAGTTAGCTCTATTAGGGAGGAAGAAATATTTGGCAGAAATTGTTCTAGCTAACCAGACATGAGAAGCCAAGAAAAATGCTGCTTTAGTGGTCTGGTGCCAGTTGAGATGCCCACCACGCAGGGAGGTCGAGGATGTATGAGTTGGGCTGGGGTGAGCTGTAGGGGTGGGTGGGGACTGTGGTGAACTGGAGAGGACTCGTCCTGTTCAGCAGGGCAGACACCACTACTATCTAAGCAGTTGTGGGAACACAGCTCCAGCACTGCAGGATCATCTGGTTTTTCAAAAGAAGCCAGAAATCCAAATTTTTAGAGAGGAAAAATTAGCAATTAATTGGAAAAAAAAAATTTTTTTTTTTAAAGAGTGCCAAAGAGAAGGGGACAGAAGGGGGAGGTGGAAGAGAACAGCACGTAGCAGTATGTATGCCCGGCCAGACACATGCTTCCTGTGGATTATCTCCTACTGTGGATTATCTCCTACTGTAGCTTGTATGATGGGCATGACCAGCCACATTTTACAGTTAAGGAAATGGAGGCTCAGAAAAGTTGTTAGAGAAGAGCAGTGTAGTCAGCTGAGCCCAGGCTCTGACCCAGACAGCTTGTCTGTGGCAGAGCTGGGCTAAAACCCAGGCGGGCGGGCTGCCTATGGCTGAGGTCTAATGCGTTCCGTCACTGTTGGGCATCGCTGCATCCTCGTGGGGGCCCAGGACCCAACCTGCACATCTTGATTTGCCTCAGTAATGAAATGGCAGGTGCAGTCCCAGCCCAGAGCTGAGACATGCCCTAGTTTGGACTCCATCCTCACTGCCCTTCCTGTGCTGCGGAAGTCTCTTCCCCTGGCCTGGCCCGCCTCCGTGCTCCAGGTCTATTTTTTTCTGTGTGTGTGTGCAACTGGGATTGAACCCAAAGGCATTCTACCTTGAGCTACCCCCCCCCCCAATCCTATTATTTATTTTTGTGGTACTGAATATTGAACTCAGGGGTGTTCTACTAAGCTTCTATGACTGGTCTTGAACCCGTGATCCTCCTGTCTCAGCCTCCCAAGTACTGGGATTGCAAGCTTGCTCCACCATGCCTGGCTTTAATTTTTTATTTTGAAACAGTCTCTCTAAATTACTGAGGGTCTCACTAAACTGCAGAGGCTGTTCTTGAACCTGCAATCCTCCTGTCTCAGCCTCCCAAGCACTGGATTACAGGTGTGCCCCACCATGCCAGGCCTCTAGTCCTTTTCACACAGGCCTAAAGCAAGATAATTCTTTATCATCCCACTGCCCTAGGGAGCCATTCTGTTTAGCCCAGGCTTCCTGGTTGGAAATGATCTACCCCCTTTCAAGTTGAGCATGAAGATCATGCTGGAATGGCTAGTCTGCTGGGGCAGGAAATTAGATGAGCCGCCCCGTGGGTTTTGGTTTTTAATGAAACAAAGTTCATTGCTGTAGATTATGAAGTAAAAGGCAGTGGCTCGGATCACCTCGAGCTCTCCTGGGGGCGGTGTGGGGGGCATGGCTGGCTGTCCTGATGGAGAAGCATCTGGGGCCGTTGAAGGCTGTGCATGGGGACAGGAGAGGGGACCACAGTATTTGAAGGGTTTTCATGTGGTGCAAGGACTAGACGCTCTGGCTAACCCTAAAGGCAGGACCAGGCCTGGAGTGAGACCCTGTGGGCAGGCCCATTCAGAACAACATGCCGAGCCTTCAGGAATAGAACCACTGCCCCAAGGTGAATGTTCCCTGTCCCCAAAGGTGTCCTGATGGAGGCTGGAGGCAGAGCACTTCCATTCGTCAGGCGAGGGCTAGAATAGATCCCAGGATATCTTTTACCGTATTTGCTCTAGAATGTCTGTACTTCATGGGGTTGAGACTGGGCCTGAGTGAGTGGCTGGGGTATAATGAGGGGCTGGGGAGGAGGTCTACAGAGAAGGATTTTTTATTTTAAGATCTCTGGGCAAAGCCAGTCATGGTGGCACATGCCTGTAATCCTAGTCATTGGGAGGCCGAGGCAGGAGATTTGCAGATTTGAAGACAGCCTCAGCAACATAGCGAGATGCTCAGCAACCTAGTGAGAACCTGTTTCAAAACAAAAATTTAAAAATGGCTGGGGTTGTATAGCTTGGAGGTAGAATGCCTCTGGGTTCAATCCCTAGTACCACCACCAAAAAAAAAGAAAAAGAAAAAGATCTTTGGACAGGGAAAGTTTAGTGGTCGGGGTGCCAGGAGTCTGGCAGTGGTCTCCATGATTTGGCATCTGTCAGTATAGAAGGGGCAGTGGGTCCAGGAGCCAAAGCATTGGCCTGGGAGGTAGTAGCCTCTGGGACTCTAGTGTCCATCATGGGGGTTTCTGCAGTGTCTTTCATTCTGTTCCCCGAGCATGGGCAAATGACTGTGTCCCTGGAGTGGGAAGAAGGAGAAACAGGTTCCCAGCAAACCATACGTGAGCAGCTTTCTAGCTCCCTGTAGACCAGGAATGATAGATACAAGCCCTGGTTCTTCCTGCACCCATGAGAGACATTGTTAAGCTTACATCATGGTTTTTCTTGTTGAGGCTGGCCTTGAACCTGTGATCCTCCTGTCTCAGTCTCCCAACTACTGACTGGATTACAGTTTTTTTTTTTTCTATGGCACCCAGTTACAGCCTTGGAACTGTTTGGGGCCCAGCTTTCCAAACAGCCCCCTGACCTAAAGCTCCCTGTCAAACAGAGATGCTTGGGGAAAGGACCTACCGTGGGGGAGGGGCTTAGTGCAGAGATGGGCAGCAGAGCCTTTGGGGAGGGTTATGCTGTGAGGATGGGGCTTTTCATTGAACCCGCCTCCCTCTCCTTGCTCATTCCTGGTGCTTCTTATTTTCTGGAGTGAAACTGTTTCTTTGGTATGAATGAGAATTCAGTGAGCAAAAATCCCTGAGGGGCCCTGAAGGAGGAGTAGCAGAATAATTAAGACTCAGAACAGAAGCTGCCTGCCTTCCTGAGAGCTGGTAGGGAGGGCCGCCAGGGAGGGCGGGTCTGCAGGCCCTGAGCTCCAGGCCAGTGGTGGCTGGGGCTTTGCCTTCGGAGCAGGGCAGAGGGGAGAAGATCTCAGGGGGTGAGAGCCAGTGCTACAGAAAGCTGAGCTTTTCAAAGTAGGCTTGCCACTTTGTCTAAGCTTGAAAAAAAAGATTTCCCCTTATATTTGAAATGCTCTTCATAAAATTTCATTATAAGGATTTTTCCAAGTCATTAAAAACTCATGAATGCCATGATGAATGCCTGTTTTTTAATCTGTCTGTGCACAGCTGTGTTCCATCCCACACCTGGGCCCTGCCCTGGGAGAGACGGAGCCCTGCAGTGCTGGGAGGGGGGAGGGGAGCAGATAATAGTGATGGCAGGCCTGTGCACCCTCTGCTCACTCTGTTGTGGTCGTGACCGCCAGCGCTCATTCATTCATTCAACAAATGCCAGTTGTCCTGGTCAGCATTCTCATTACTGTACCCAATAAGCCTGACCACACACAACTTAGAGCAAAGAAGATTTATTTCTTACAGTTTTTGGAGATTGAGAGGTTTAGCCCACGTTAGACGGGTGTGCAGAGCTCGGCATGGCGGCAGGAAGTGGGAAGAGGGAGAGTACAAGGTTTCACCCTTATATCTCGGAGCCCAGAAGCAGAGACAGCAAGGGAGGAGAGGGCCATATATAATCCCCATGGCCACACCCCAGGGCCCCTCCCCAACAAGCACCACTTCCAACTTGGCTACCTTGCTTCCGTGAGGGCTGGGGGACATTCTAAGTCCAAACCATTACACTAATAGAAGGCTCTCTCAGTGCCAGCCACTGCTCTGGGCTCTAAGTAGTGCTGCAAAACAGGAAATCGTGACCCTCATGGAACTTACATTCTAGAAGGGAGAGAGAAAAATTACACACGCATATGCCAGATGGAGAAAGATCAAGGAGAGGTCAAGTGGGTGGTGAGAGGAGGTGTTGGTGACTTCAGGGACAAGCTGGTTAGAAATGCTGGGAGGGGGCTACAGCCTGGGTGGAAGGAGCCCCCCCTCCCCCAGAAGGGCCCCGATGGCACCATGCTGAGCAAAGCCACAGGGCTTTGGAGCAGAGGGGCCCTGGGGATTTGCTCAGTCACAGGGTTTCCAGTTTGAGACAGTGATAAATAACCAAAGAGCAAGCGTATTTAGACAAAAACCTTACTCTGCATTTCAGGACATTGGCCAGGGATAGATTCCTAGAGATAAAAAAAAAAAAAAGTTTTTCAAAAAGCTGAACAACTTTAAGATGCTCACTTCCTTTTGTCAAGTTATTTTCCCAGCAAGTTTATTTTATTTTATTTCATGTAAAGCCAATTTATACATCTAGCTGTACCTTGTTAGCATTGAGGTGTGCATCTCTCTCTCTCTCTTTTTTTTTTTTTTGCGGTACTGGGGATTGAACTCATGGGCATTCTACCTCCGACCTACCCCCCAGCCCTATTTTTTATTCTTTATTTTGAAACAGGGTCTCACTAAGTTGTGGAGTGCCTCACTAGGTAGCTGAGGCTGGCCACGAACCTGGATCCTCCTGTCTCAGCCTCCCAAATGCTGGGATTATAAGCGTGCACCACCAGGCCTGGCTGCATCTCTTTTTTTAAGCTTGTTTTTTTAACTTTGCTAATTGATTTATTTATTGGTTCTGGGGATGGAACCCAGGGGCATTCTACCTCTGAGCTACACCCCTAGCCCTATTTTATTCTTTTATTTTGAAACAGGCTCTCACTAAGTTATGGAGGGGCCTCCCTAAGTTGCTGAGGCTGGCTGCGAACCTGTGATCATCCTATTTCAGCCTCCTAAGTACTGGGATTACAAGGGTGTGCCACCATGCCTGACTTTGCTAATTTAATAGCTGGGAAAATGGTTTTTTTTTGTACTGGGGATGGAACCCGGGAACATTTTACCTCTGAGCTATAGCCCCAGCTCTATTTTTTATTCTTTATTTTGAAACCGAGTCTCACTAAGTTGCAGAGTGCCTCACTAAGCAGCTGAGGCTGGCCGCGAACCTGGATCCTCCAGTCTCAGCCTCCCAAATGCTGGGATTACAAGTGTGTGCCACCACGCCCGGCTTGAAAATGGTATTTTTTATTTCTTTGATGCCAAATGAGATTTAGCATTCTTATGAATTGGTTATTTATATTTCCTGTGTTGTGATGTGTCTCTTCAAGTCTCTATCTATGGAGAATTTAGACTTTTTCTTATCAGTTTATCTTTAAATGTTATAGATGTTAAACCATTGAACATTGGATTTGTGGAGGGAGATGTGGGGGACAATTGAATCTAAGAGTGCTTTACTACTTAGCTATACTCCAGGCTCTTTTTGGTTTTGTTTTTTATTTTGAGTCAGGGTCTCACTACGTTGTCCAGCCTGGCCTTAAACTTGGGATCCTCCTGCCTCAGCCTCCTGCCTCAGCCTCCATGGCACACACCTGAAATTCCAGGTGTGTGCCATGGTACCCAGCTTAAAGTATACTTTTTATTTTTATTTATTTATTTA